>JADGIL010005643.1:0-14816 GCA_020352625.1 Cactoblastis cactorum | reverse complement strand
CATTTCAATGACAATATTTTAATAAAGAAAAATAAAACTGATTAGGAAAGTGTTTATAAAACCTTTCAGTATTAATCAGTTTATTCTTAGGTCATTGTGCAGCATTAAAGCGCAATATATAAATAAAATACTTAAACTTATACTTCTCCTTTAGCATTATATGCATTGAAATGTTTAGATTTTTGATAAAGCTATTATGTGAAGAAAATCATGTAAAAACGATATATTATCTTGATACTGTTATGTAGGGTTGGTTTAGGCAAATCATATTAGATTTCGTTGATTAATAGCAAGTTCACCTCCATTTGCGCTTTGCATGTCAGATGACAGAAGGGATTGGATCATAAAATATTCGCCGGGATAAGCTTAGTGGCTTTTAGGAGTTTCCTATAGAATCTAAGAATTATATGCGACAGATAAGGGGTTCAGCAGGTTGAGAGAAAAGAGAAAAGGCATTATTTTTAAGCCGTGTTATAAATTTATTAAATAAAGAAAAACGTTATTTTGTGACATTTAAAGTAAATGATTTAGGACCATGTTTTAAAAACAAATGGATTTATGGTAAAAATAAAAATGGTAAACATAATTTTGTTGAATAGAAGCATATTAAAAGAAAAGAATATTAAATATTAATGAAAAATATATTAAAAATACATTGTGTGAGCATTCCCCAATAAAAGACATGATCCAAATCATGAGTTGTTCCGTATTCATCCTATGACAACTCATCTTTACGACTTTTTATTGATGTTTCGTCGTATATCAACAATGGTAAAATGAGCTGAGTATGAGTCAGGAATAGAATATAAGATGAATTAGGAATAAAATGACTTAGGATGAGCCGATAGAAGATTAATACGAAACGCAAATCTGGATACTAGAGACAAAAGAGAATAGTCATTGGTCGGCTTAATTTTCATAAAACTGATCACTTATAGCCATTTTTACTATCAACATATAACAAATTTTTAAAAGTGGTCAAAGTAGTATTGACTAATTTAATTAAAAACATCATTAAAATCTGCCTCGGGTTTAATTTTGGTGTATGCTTGGTATTCTTGTTGAAATAAACAAATTACAAACAATGGAGTTATATCGTGTACGGATTTCGAAAATTCCAAATCAATGAAATTGAGCCTCAACTGATCAAACAGTTTTATCATATCAATCAAATGTTAGAAGACTTATCGAAGTAAAGTTACGATGAATTATCTTATATCACTAGGCTTCGAATAATCTTTCCCTGAACTTAGCTTGTACATTTTAATCCAGGTCCCTATTTATCTATATAAATACAACAAATAAATTTCATCGGCCTTTTTTCAGTAGGTACTTATGTGATGTGAGGATGTTTGTAACTCGAATCGCGCGTAATATTTTAGACGAATTTCTTTGTAATTTATTGATCCGGAATAATAAAAAGGTCACTTTTAAACCTCCAACGAGAAGGAATCCTACGGGATTCGCAGCTAGTTGTTTTCTGCGTTGACACTCATGGTAGATTTTCATGGGAGTCAGTCTCCTAACCAGTGCCAAATATATACATAGGTACTAAATTTAATAAAGGTATCTTAATAAGCCTTCAATAAGTTTTTTACAATAAACAAATGATTTAAAATAATATTGCCATCTTTGAAAACGTCGTCAGTACAATAATTTAGAAGATTTCAGAAACTGAGGTAATGATTTCGCACGACACATGTGCCTAATGGATGTTTCTTCTTATGAAATGTGAAATATACGGGACTGGCGCTGAGTTGTTAGAGAAAGCGGTACTTGCGACAAATTTGTAATGATAAAAGATATCTCGTTGTACAGGCTCAAAATCAAAATCATAAAGTTTTGTATTCAAGTAGACCAAATGTTGGCACTTTTGAATTGTCATCATACTATTTATTTGTTGATTATACAGCTACAAACTACCAGCGTTTCGGAACTACCACTACTAAGAAGAACGCGCCGAAAGAAACTCAGAAATGGCTAGTAATGATGACTAATCACTATAATAATTATTTTTCTTTTTATGTTACTTGAAATAACCATACAAGACATTTTTTCGAGAAAAATATATTTAATCGAATATTTAAATAGAAATTTTTCTCAAACTTAATGGCAGCTCAAATATGTTTATAAAGTTTACATTTCATTAAAAAGTTTATAAAAGTATTGTGTAAGTCAATAGATTTCAAAAATTCAAAGCGAAATTTCTAGAAATCAATGAGTAATCCTCTTTAAAAAAAAAAATGTGGATTGTTAATATTTTCTTCACCTACGAGTGCATTATTCTCTAGTATTGATGATATATACTATTCACTTGCGATTTGCAAGTTTCCATTAAGGCCACTTTCCGTGGCACTCCCGCGTAGTTTATGGCTCACGATGACTGATAACCGCAATATCGGGGAATTAGCATTGAGATTAGGCTCCGGTCTGATATACAGACAACTTTTATCATGGAGACCAAGTTGGTTCCATACTCTGTAAGTTTTCATGCGTACTTTTAATTGTCTACCTACTGCAAAGTCAATTGAGCGATTTAGTGATGAGAACACGTTCGCCCATGTTATTTAGTTTTCGTTTGTTATCTGCCACCGAGAAGAATAAATAAGGGGTTAATATTGAAGAGAAGTGAGCCATATCCACATTTTAAATGTCAAGTACATACGTATTGATACTTGCACATGTGTAGGTTAAAAGTAAGACAATTAAGCCCGCGAGTTACGTTGACGCCGAAATACAAAATGTTGTTCAGATAATACCGAGACACAGATCCACCAAAACACTCGGTCTTTTCTTTAGGTACAGTTAAAAAGATTTGTAGGTTATTTTTTACCTGAACGGAAGAAAAATCTCTATAAGTAATCCGTTATTTTTAAGTTTGCAAATAACTGAACTGAATAACTTTTTACATATTGCACTAATTAAAATCCTTTTTTTAAATATAGAATCTAAGGATATAAAAAGTTCAACTAAAAGAAGTTTTTCAGTAATATGACCCAAATTCGAATATCGAACCCTATTTAATATTGTTAACGACCATATGTCGTCGAAGCCGACGTTTGTGATGGCAACAATTCGTCTTCGGTTCAATCGGACGCGCCTACAAGACAGCCGAAGTCAAAATTAGCCCGACCTGCTGGTGATAATACCCTGTTCGCATAAGGTCTTACCTACTTCTAGAAATAGATTTGAATATAAAAGAAAAAATATAAAAATAAAGGCATTTTATTTTACTTCCTGATTATTGAGCCATAGATACGAACACTAATTATATCGCAACGTGTATAAAATGTAACTGGTATAAAATAATCAAGTCCACGATCGCTTTTAGTTTGAAAAAATAAAACTTGTAAATCAAGGTGAGTAAAAGAAAGGACCGTTTATGTCGCTAAGAAATATACAAGAGAATCAACATATAATCGCTTTTATTGTTTTATTTCAGATAAAAAAAAGAAATATCATTACTGGTAGATTGCTTAAGGATTTTTCAATTTATTCGGGCGCGGCTGAAGGCGGCCGATGTCGTGATTTTCTTGACTTGCTGCTGAGTGGAACAAGACACAACCATTTACCATCTCATTTAGGAAATCTTGCTTGATTTAACTCCTATCTTATTTTAGTAGTTGCTTTTAATTTGATCTGTATTAATTTTTATTTATCGGGCTTACTAACAATGACAACCAATAATATGAAGGTGGAATATAAAGACTCTTTTTGTAAATTATTTCAAATTATATATTTGAAATTGTATAGTCCATTAAAACAAAAAATTCATTATATATTTTTATAATTAAAAAAGAACAAATGATTTGTAGATGAAAGAGATTAAGCCTTTGCTCAAGAGTCATTAAAAAGCTTTGGTCAAAAGCGAATTAGACTTGACATAATGCAGCAGTAGCAGTTTAGAGAGAGGCCCTAGGTCAAACCCGGACCCATCAATCTTGGATCGTGCCCTGCGTACTTCAGACAAGACTTATCGATACTCATCGAGACATACGGCCGGCTTTGAACTGATTTCAGGGCTTGATTTATTTTTTCTTTGAAATTGATGTAGCTTCTCGAATACATAAGCATCAAATATAAACTTGTTGTATTTATTGATAATTGAAAGTTACTTTTGCAGCTTTTAAATATAAATTCTAATGGCTACAAGTATAAATAAATAAATGTATATATACTTACTTATATTACTTATATCTACACTAATATTATAAAGAGGTAAAGTTTGTTACTTTGTTTGTGACTTTCACTTTCAAAGTGCTTCTTATAACCTGTGTAATTTGGTGAGATGGTCATCGCCATCATTGGTTTACAACCTGTCTAGGAGAAGGATAACTCCAAAATCAAACCCGGAAAAGTGTTTTGTATGGCACAAGTAAGCTTCAAGTTGACATAAGTGACATATTCCTCCAATACAAGGTGAGGCCGTGTCGAGGACTGAGCAGCATCAGGGTGTAACATGATATCGTAAATGTACAACCTCAAGGCACCTGTGCGAACCCTGTTATATATTAGCTCTTTTCCTTCTCAACAAAGCTTTGGAAGGGACCTTATTCAACCCAAGACTGTAGGTTCTGCAGAACGAAGGAGCATCCTTCGAACTGAACCGTGTTATATTATTATGTTGCCTGCACAATACATAATATACAGGTTAGTAGTATAGATCATGCTGTCGTATACTTAGGGAGATTTCGAAATATTTTGATCTGATGTCAAAATTTAATTATCGGTTAAAATTGGATATTCTTATTCGCAATTAGAGCTTTCGTTGTGAATGTTACTTAACTAGAAAGAGTCAAAAGCGGAACCAAACTTAGATTTGTTAACGATTTTCATATTTACAAAAGCAGTCCAAAGCCCTATTAACATAAAGCTCATAATTGTATGTATGCTCGTAGTTGATCCGTTATACTCTTCACTGGCTTTGCTTTTGCGAATCGCCCCTCAGGCACGGCTCCCTAAACGATACAGCCCATTGTCTCCGGCTAGCCAGCGTGTGTCATCAAAATCGTAAATTTATCATACTCATAATCTACAACGTTACGGATATAATCTTAATAATTAAGGACTCAAAACTAAATTACTTCTTAAAGTATACTGTCAATGATATCAAACATCAATGAAAATCTTTGAGTTCGTTATTAGAACATCTCGCAGTACATAATGATGGCGTAATTACAACAAAATACGCAAGGCAGACGTAAGATTAGTTGATTGGACTAAAAAAATCATTGATTTTATATCTCTCTTAATGTTAAACTTCATTTAATTGTATTAAGATTGTTAAGTAGATAAAAATAGATACTTGTTTCTAGTTTTGAAGTAATTTGTATTTACTTGCCTTAATAAATACAATTGGTGTATAATTGGTGTACGCAAAAACTGAACTAAGTATTTTAGTTATCTAGATATCTCATTATAAATAAAAATACTAACATACTAGGTATGTTTACACAATTTAGAAAGAAATATTTCCTAAGTATTTTGTTAATCGGACACTATGCGGACACTTTTCTGTATGTGTTTCAGTGTGTGTGTAAGAAATTACAAAAGTATATTTAATATTTTCATTTATTTATGAAAATATTATAATTCAAGTACCTAATTTGATACGTTGATATATTTTATTTATGAAGTCTATTGTATACATGCTTACCTAACCAGGTAGTTAGATAATCAGCTATTCAAAAGACAAGATCCCAAATCACTCGAATGATAATGAGCTTCTCAATTATAAAGAATGACATCGTATGAAAGTATTAAAGAAGTACACTTTATCATGTAACATTATTCACATAATAGCTTTGGAGAATAATACGAATATATAAAAAATTAATGTCTGGGGCAACGAAAAAAAATTTCCTTATAGAGCGTGTATGCAAAAAAAGATAAATATGGAGAAGAGAAGAAATACATATGTCAGAACCGCGGTAAGTGGAAGAATGTAGTCTCTGCCTACCCCTATGGGAAAAAGGCGTGATCATATGTATGTAATAGGATGTTAATATTTAGATGTAATTTTATTACAAGGATCATGGGGTACACTAGGTAACTGGCTAAAAACTTTAACAAGATTTAGATAGGTAAATACCATGTAAATACACCTAAAATAACTAAAAACATCTAGTAACATTATGTACTAGGTGTCAGAATTTATCATAGAATAAACAAACATGAAAATTAAATCTTTAGCAGTTAAACTAATGCACAGTGAAATGAGTTTTAACTAATGAAACAGGCTGTGTCACCATTTATCACCTTCAGCTGCACGCGGCGGGCTGTCAGGTGTGCCAGCTTATGAACGAGCTTCTAGCCATAGCTGCTTAATAACTTGAGCTCTTTTTGAGCTTCACATTAATTGGAGCAAACCTGGCATTATCGGAGGCGTACATAAACCTATATAATAGAGCATATTTCCCTTTACGGAGTAAACAGAATAATTGTCGCGATAATCAAAGGCCACGTTTGTAGGATTGTGAGCTTTTATGTAGGCGTAAGAATCAGAAGTTATGCCAGCTTGCTATCTGTTTACCTTCCGTGTATCCGTAGCATGACGATCTGCGATGATACATGGTAGTATAGTAATTAACATGCCCTGTCCGCTAATCAGGAGATCCCGATCCCAGAAGGCCGACGCCTGAATAGCGGCTATTAGCCGCCATGCTACGTTCGGTGAGTGGGAGAGCTGGAGGCCCAACTTCCCCGCCCTCCAATTTTGAGGAGGGCGGGAGCTTTTTATAGGCCGGCAATGCTTCTGTGACCCCGCGGGTGTTGCAGTTGTCTATGGGCGGCGGTGATCACTTAACATCACATGTCCCACCTGCTCGTTTGTCTCTCTCAAACATAAAACAAAAAACAAACAAACTGTTGGGTTAAGATGGAAAATGATCTTTTTATGACGGGCCTGGGTCGTTTATACTTATCTAGATAAAATATGTATTTATTATAAAATATAGTATTGTCGAGTTAGTATACCAAAACACAAGTTTCTAACTTACTTTTGGGGCTAACTTAATTTATGTGGTTTGTCATTAAACTCTTAATATATTTAGTTTGATAGAAAAGTCCGCAGTTTATTCTTTCTTCGACTGACTTACAATCTTTGTGGGAAGACAAATTCTTACATTCTTTATTTTTATTTGTTTTAAGAAGATCTTGAATGGTTTTTGCAAATTATATTATAAAGTTTCTGCATACTACTCATATAATCTGGACTGCGTAATCAAAAGAAACTCACTCATTAAAATTACGACGACTAAATGAGTGTTTTTGCCATTCAAAATTCATTCGTAATTACAGGAAACGAATAAAAGTTAGTAAGTGGAATATATATTTTTAAAAATGTACACTCACATCAATCGAAATAAAAAGAAAGCGAAATGAATTTTTGTAATAACAGTTAACTACGGATAATTTGAAGCCTCAGCACAAAAAAATTACAGCTTTTCTGCTCACTTCTCGTTGTCCATTTTAATCACATAAATAATGCTTGATACCTTTTACGGTAATTATTGCATCAAGTTTCTCGTGTAATAAATTAAATATTTCGTGTATTTTATGCTTTCGCTAATAAGCACTCGAAGGATTTTTTAGCGAAAGGTAAAAGGGGTAAAATGATGGCAAATCTAGTTGTAGCAGGTAGTGAAGTTGCTAGTAGTAAAGCTTAAAATTATAATGTACTTAAATTTTGGTTAATTATTATTTTAGGATTCAGATTGGTTTATGATTTTAAAAAGGTTTCAACTGCCATATTTTTTTTTAATATGCCAAACTGATAAGATTTCGTAATGGTAATTTTCTACAAACGTTTTAATGGTAACATTACATGTACATACATACATACATGTGATGAGATATGAGCAACTCATTATTACATAGCCAATCGTTTCTAATGTGCTCCTGAATGTGTATTAGTTAGTTATATAGTTCCATTTTTTTATTTATGTATGAACTTAAATGAATATTGAACATTTCTCAGCTAATCTGTTCCTCTCAATAAAATCTACCCAAATAAAACGTGTGTGCACGTCGTATTTACACTGATACACTACGTCATACTTAAAGCGATACACTACTAATAGTAGCAAAAATCTATTCCGATGCCCGAAATTAAGTACACAAAAATTACTATTTTTACCACTTACTTTTCATGTCATAGATCTCGTCGAGGTTTTCATTTTTCTCCGCCACCTGGATGTAGAAAAAAGCCTCACTAAGGATGTCCGATGGTTGGAACCATTTCAGCTGAGGCACGCCCTTGTCTGTATACTCCGCTAGCAGAGCAACAAGCTCGCTGTCGGCCTAAAAATGAAAATATGTATGTATTAATGTCATCATTATTCGAGCGTATTTCTAGTGACATCCTCAGCTGTTACATGTCAGAGCTCAGGCTAAGCTATCTAAATTAAACGAAAAGATAAGGTCGTTGGTATTAAAACAGAGCGACTACGTTTGACCTCTACAGCTCAAAGGGAAATCTAAATCCGACCCTAAGGTAGATTTATAAAAACGTTAGTTGGCGTCCGGGATCAACAGCTAAATGTGCTTTGGATCATTATTTAATAATATTTTTACCTAGCTTATGCCCGTGACGTCGTCCGCGTTTAAATGCTATCGTCAATATCTCTGGTTCTAAGCGGCTTATCAAAATGAAACTTACGCTATATTTCAAGTTTATTATACAATTAGACCTTCTACGATACAACTATGAAAACCGCATCAAATTTCACCCAGTAGTTTTTTTTGTAATGCGAGTATAAACATACAGTCAGACAAAAATTCTATCTGTATGTTTATACTCGCATTTCAGAGCTTCTATAGGCTCTACAAAGGTCCTCTATATACTTCTTTCTTAAATATCTCTCATGTACATAGCTCGAAATCAATTGTATAATATGTATAGATTAATATGATAATAATTTAGACTTCGGAACATATATCTATAAGTACATCTTTATATTTAAAATAACTTCTTGTAAGGTCACAACTTAACATAAAGCAAGGGACATCCTATGCTTTACGTTCCTTTATGAAAGATACAATTGTCTATTATGTTTCAACACATAATTTATTTTAATTTTTGCACTGGCAGAAATGGAAGTTACGTAGTAGAAATTGCTATAAAAACCATTAAATAGTGTTTTTATGAAACTGCTTATTGATCACTGTTTGACTTACGTATTTTACTCTTGGGAACTGAGGAGAAATAAAATTGTCTACAGTCACATGACATACAGTTGCCATTCAGAACCACAAAACTAAAAATATAAAGCTTTTTAATCTTCTTTATGATGTTTTAGGAACTATTACGACAGCCTTAGATGTACTAGAGAGTTAACAACGTTTCATTTCAGCTGAGCATATTTAAGCGGCTTAAATACGGGAAAAGCCTAGTGAGACGTTTGAGAATGGACTCCCAGTGAAACCTATTAGTAACTGGTTTTTTTTCTATAAAAATCCTACTCGATTAAAGCAAGTTGGCTTTGTAGGTAGTAAACGCATTTTTCTACGCGCCCAAGTAAATGTTGACCTTATCGGTGAACGGCCTTTTGTTTGGCATTTGCGAACCATATCTCCCCTTTTTGTGTTGTTGTACTGCTCTGTATCGGTTATTATTACATAGGACAGTAAACAAGCAAGGGGGCCACTAGATGGCAAGTGATTACTGTTGCCAATGGATAACAGACGGATGGTAACAACAGGTATGTGACAAAAATGATATTAGCTTTTCGGAGAATGAGTTTTTTAATCACCGAACGAAGTAATACAGAAAAGTTGATACCAGATGAAATATTTCTCTACTTACTTTATCTTGGAATATAGGACTGCATGATTCAAGAGAAAAGTAAAAAGATTTGCAGTTGTATATAGTATTTATTGATATTATAGAGTAATGGGAGTCTCAAAACTTGTTATGTACATACTCTATATAGTTCAAGTTAGGGAAAAACCATTTGTATTGCGATATTTTTATTGGCCTGGGTCTTGGATGTTTATCTATATATGTTATTATAAAATATAGTATCGTTGAGTTAGTATCTCATAATACAAGTCTCGAACTTAGTTTGGGGCTAACTCAATTTGTGTGATTTGTCCCTATATATTTATTTATTTATATTGCAAAACAAAATTTTCCTTCAACTATTAATACCAAGAACATTTTATTACATCTATGCAAAGCAAGACAATATTTTATTCTGGGGTACCCTTGAGGATATGGTAATCTTAATGAATCAAATTAATTTCAGAATAAATTAAAATTTTATTTAACTTTTATTGCCTTTGTGAAGAACATTATTCAATATTATTCACTTGCTAAAAGGGCGTGTTCTTATTTTCTCTCACTCTATCAGTCTGCTTTACAACGTCATTTCACTTTACGTTAGACATGCATTTAGATTGTTATTTTAAACCTCAAACCTAAAAGACGTACTGGTTTTTCTGTAAAGTGTGTATATATATATATGTATATATATATATATATATATATATATATATATATATAGCAATATACACAAAGTTCGAGACCGTATTACACAATACCATTTGCTACCATGACCTGACCGAGGATTGGATCCCAGGACATCTTGGTTGAGAGGCAATGACTTTACCACAGCGCCAACGAGGCCATCAAGATCAGAGATCAATATCTGTGTGTAATACTCATCAATACGATTACTGACACCACGTTTTTACGACAGAACGAAATTACAATCAATAAAATACCTTTTTACCAGTTTGCATTAGCTTTTGGCTAAAATGCCCTTGCTCTACTGCTACTGACTTGCCCTACACCAAATGTAAATGCAAAGTTATTTAATTGTAGTAGCGTGTTTTAGGTCGCATAATCATAACATCAAAACTTGTGTGGTCCTGATAATCTTAGCCTATTATTATTCAGAATTCGTTAGAATAATGAACATAATTAACATAATCGTGGAAGTCACTTACAAAAATAAGCATTTATGTAAAATAAAACTATTTTTATATAGAACTAGCTTAAGCCCGCGACGTCGTCCGCGCTAAGAAAACCGCATCAAATCTCGTTCAGTAGTTTTTGTGTGATGCGAGTACAAACATACAGACAACAAAATTCTAAAAACAATAGTTTTGGCTTCTATAGGCCTTATAAAAGTCCCCAATATACTTCTTTCTTAAATATCTTTCACGTACAGACATAACTCAGTTACTATTTTATTATATGTATATATTAACATTTTCCCCTACCTGTATATCTGAATCCATTCTTTCGGGAAACAGATAACGTTTGTTGTGTGGCGTCCTCCTTATTTATTTTATTTTGTTACTAGCTAATGCCCGCGACTTCGTCCGACCAATGGATACTATAATATCTTGTCAACCCCTTGCTCGGTTACAATACATTATATACATTGGGAACCGAACACTTTTCCAGGATTAAAAGTAGCCTATCTTTTAATCTAGGTCATAGTCCATCACTGTACCAAATTTCATCTAGATCTGTTCGACAGTTTTTGTGTGATGCGCGTACAAACAGACAGACAAAAAGTCTAAAAACAATAGTTTCGGCTTCCATAGGCCGTATAAAGAGCTCCTATATAGTTTTTTCTTAAATATCTCCCAAGTACAGACAAAGCTAAGTAAAAATTTTATTATATGTATAGATTAGTTTGAGGCTATAGTTACAATAGTCAGTCATCTGTGAAAACTAGAACTCTCTAGCTATCACGGTTTATTAGACGCCGCCTGATGACAGACAGAAGGACAACAAGTTTTAGTTAGTAGGGTCATATTTTACCGCTTTGGCACGGAACCTTAAAAATATATTTTAGTGCCAAGTTGTTTTACAATAAAACCGACAAACTTTGCATGAAATATTCTAGTCCCTAGTTTGAGACTGAAAGTCACGATCTCAGGATTATAGAACTTTATAGTACAAGGCTACAATGTTAGACTCCAATATTTTAATGCCATTTTAAGTCAAAATATTGTTATTGAACAGACTAAGGTCAAGTTTTCAATCATCTAAGCGTTACTATATTTAGCGTATAATACTCTATAAAAGCCGAAATAACAAATCACTAAAGAGCGAAAACAATTTGAGTGGCTACTCAAAATTTAACTGATTCACGTTCCAAAGTTTATTTAAAGTATCAAAAGAAGTAGTTAATTTTCTCACAATACCAAGTGTTGTTATTTATACAAACACTAGAATATGCCCGCGACGTTGTCCACTATTATTGTATCTCGGGTTCTAAGCGGCGTATCAAGATGAAACCAACGCTTTATTTTAATTTAGACTTTATACAATACAACTATGAAAACCTTATCAAGTATATTCATTATTGTTTGCATGATGCGCGTACAAATATACAGGCAGACAAAACTTTTAAAAAAAGATTGTTTCGGCTTCTATAGGTAATAAAAAGACCCACCTTCATAGATAGATATATTATAGATTATAAATTTAAAAAAAATGAGTATGAAATGTTTTTCCTGTAGACGATTCCTCAACAAATTTTCTAATAATAGGGAGTTCTACACATTCTATAATACCTATGCCTTTATACATTTCAACTAATGCCTTTATCGCATGTGCGTTTATGTACTTCTATAAAGCATTGTTATTTTTTGTCGAATGTTCGCCTGTGATAACAAAAGTACAGACTGTTAAGAAACAGTAGATACATTTCTATTTTTTTTTACAATTATTTCTACCCTACTACGTATCCTACATTTCTAACTAGTTAAGTAAGCAACTATCCCACTAGTAATCTTTGGGATACTTATAAAATCTATCACATTTTTAGATTTAAAGTTAAAAATACCTTTTTAAATGCATTTCTAGAATTGTTTTATACCACTCTTACAAAACAGACTGACAAAAATAAAGACAGCGCCCCGTTATTTTCTAGTAGTAATTAAATTTTAACTAGATTAATAATTTTCACGAGGACTCAAACAGTTAAATTAGCATCATTTACCTCTTGGTATTGTTCGGATTTCAGTTGGTTTACGTCGGCTGCACCTATTCTCTTTCCATTTGTCTGGTAAAATTGGGACCGAACCCTACCTTTTTCCGTCACGGCTCTCATAACAATATCAAACAGCGACCCAGCCCGTTCGCCACACTTTGTTATTTGCCTATTTCTAAAATATTCCCCACTAGCCGACAAATAAAAAAGGTTACTAAATGGCTGTAACAAACGATAGCACCTTAAAGTGTTTCGTTATTAATTGAGTAATATTTCTATTACTTAAGTCTTCGCTACGCCTATATCGAGTGATTTAATGCTTTTAATTTTTTATATTCTCCTACCCAGACATCCACGAATGTTTCCAACAATGCTTTGATTGATGCTAAAACTCGACAATGCTCAACTTTTAGGAAACCCAATGCCTTATTTCATTTTTATTGCAAACTGAACCTTATTTAAGGTGAAATCTGAATATTTTAGCTCACATATTTAAGCGTAACTTAGTTTAAGTTAGCGGTATTTTCTATTAGAATTATATCTTTTGATTTGCACAACTAGACAAGCCAATTAAATTATCGAGTTTAACTCCATACCGAAAGATATGGTAGTTAATTTGTAAAGTGTAAGTACCTAAAATAAACTAATGTTCTCAAGAAAACTTGCATGAAAATATGACATAAGTATTGAGTTTTACTGCACCTACAACTTGTATTATATAAAATTATAAAGATAAAACTCAAACAATAGTTGTCAGTTAGCTTTAAAAGATAACAAATGCAAGTTTACCTTCGTTAAAATTGCACTTGCAAAACAGCATATGGAGCTTGGTCATATATTATAGTCATATATTATTGATATTGTCATAGATAATAAAAAGGGGAAACTTAATTTGTCTTCGTGTGTATTGTACACCTGTTCATAAGCTTCGGGGCTACATGGCAAAGAGCCAACTTCAGCTTATACGAACATTGGAAGTCACGTAAAGCTTATTTTCATTTCATGGAGAATTCCATGAAATACGAGAAAATGTATAAAGATTTTATCGATAAACCGTTTCCGTAAATAAACGTACTTGCTAAAACTCTCGCTTATTTTCTATATGTTAAGAGACAACAGCAAAATGATTTTTATTCTTATCAAACTGTAAGAAACGTCGGTAATTTTCCAAAATTTCAAATTTATTAAATTACGAATACAAAGATCAAACTTAATATTTATATCTTAAATAACTACAAGATGCAGTTTCATTTGTATAGTATCCGTAATTAAATAAATTTGGAATTTTGGAAAATTACCAACTAATGAAGTAATTTAGCTCGAATCAAGTTTACAAAGTCGTGGAACAACTAATTATTTAACTAACGATTAATTAACTACATTCATTATATAAGTATTATTCATTTATCATTTGTATAGTTGTATTTATGCTACTGCTGTCTGTACACACAAAACTTGACAGAGTCAGTTTCAGGGACTCCGCTCCCAGTCAAGTTTTATCATATCTCTAACCACACAAATCTCATTTCGATTTCAATATTTATTGTGAAACAGTTTAACTTGGAGTCATATTTCCATCAACAGTCGCTTATAATAAATAAATATAATTATTTAAAAAAAAAAACAACCCGACTGCCAATGCTAATGACTGACTAAAAAGGGAAAAACAAGCTTTGTATATATTTTAAATAATTGCAGGCGGGACAAACAAATCTACGAGATATCGTTGTATCTACCAATTTGTCCCGCCTGCAATTATTTAAAATATATACAAAGCTTGTTTTTCCCTTTTTAGTCAGTCATTAGCATTTGCAGTCGGGTTGTTTGTTTTTTTAATAATTATTTTTATTTAGGATATATGTT
>JADGIL010005614.1:0-32344 GCA_020352625.1 Cactoblastis cactorum | reverse complement strand
ACACATTATCACGCCTTTTTCCCCTTTTTTATGGGGTAAACAGAGAAAGCCAACAATGAGTGCAATGACAAATGCGCCATCTAGCAACCGGAATTTGACTAACTTATTTTGTACCTCTTTTCTACATTGTATAGTAAGTCTTACCATCTTTAACAGCGCCCTTAGCGGCCAAGAAGAAAGCCAGTTCACTGGAATCAACAATGTGGTGCGCGCCATCTTGCAATCGAAACTTGACCCCGGAGACTTTGTGCCCCGATAGGTACCCTTTCTGGCAGGTGTCGAGGAAACCCTTTTCAACGCCGGGTATGAATTGTTTGGGCACATTTGTACCTACAGTCTCGTCAATGAATTCTAAACCTGAAAAAAATGTTAAAAGTTTTCACCAATCAACAATCGGATGTGTTATTTGCGACGATATGGCTGTTACTCTTGTAACGAATTTAATAAGATGGTGTAATTTTTTATGCTTGACCGCACACATCGCGATAGCGCAAATATTCTTGTAATCGCGATGTATGTAGTCTAAGATTCGTGAACTGTTCTTTACATCGCGCAGAAATTCGGGCACTTCCCTATACTGTCGGTAAAACTCTACAGATCAAAGAGTTTTCACGCGAAGAACTTTCACTTACGCGGCTACACTTCAGTCGTCTCGCAGTCGTTGTATAAAACGAACGTGCCATTCCGTAGAATTGGACTGGAGCAACGAATTTTCTTTTAGAATTCATTCAGAATTACGAATCAGTCTATATAATAGAATCCAAAATAACCTGGGCATAAAAAACACAAATGTAAAAAATAATTATTCGTTGTCGTAAAATACAGAGCGAGCGCAGCGTCCATTTTGTGTTTTGCGTCTTAAAATGGCGATAAACGTGACAACGATGCAATGTGGCATACACATTCACCGTAGTTAGAAACTGCGAAATTCGTCTTCGGCCTACAGCGAACGTTATAGCGATGAGTACGGACGAAGGGTTTCAGATAGACAGTTATTATTCGTCTGACCTAGTACAATATTATATAATCTATGGTCTGACTGACTGCCTCCTTGGTCCAGTGGTCAAGGCGTTTCCGTTGTGATCTATAGTCGGTTCGAATTGAGTAACACTACAGGTTAAAGGATAAAACCGCGTGGTAAGTCACTGTTTTTAGTGATAACTCACTAGTGTTCTGGTGAGGAGGTAGCGGCTCCATGATACCAGTTACGCGAGCGTACTGCCCGGCGCCGCCAGATTGCTTCTTATGCAGATAGTCGAACGTGCACGGAGACATCATTGTTTCCCTGAAAAAGGAATGACTTTTTTAAAAGATAAATATTCTAGGGTAATCTATATAAATAAACTAGGGACCCACCACGGCTTCAATCGTATAAAAACCTTCAACCTAAAAACCTTCTTTGAAACAAAGTGACAGTATTTTTAATCTAATAGATTAGAATCTAGCACTTTTGGATCGCCATTTTGTTCATTTTTTATTTTAAATAAAGAAAAAAAATTATTAAAATTACATATGTAACAGGTATAAAATAACTACTAGTGTTCATATAAATATTTCTAGATATTGAGATACAGTATTTTTTTTTCGATAGCGTCTATTATTTTCGATAGGTCAGTATTATCTATCACAAACTTTCTGGATCTGACCCTTAAACGCAACTGGCAAGCGAGAGCCTCTTAAGCTTTACTTATTTCTATTGTTATTCTTTGTAGTGGTATGAGCCAGAATGAATGACTGGCCGGCTCGTCAGGGAAGTGCCACACTCCCACAGAAGACCGACGGCTGACCATGCTCAGTCCATATTTATAGGCCGGTAACGCTTGTGAGCCCGCGGGTGTTGCAGTTACTATGGGCGACGGTGATCACTTAGCATCACGTGACCCGCTTGCTCGTTTGCCTCGCTCTTACATTAAAAAAAAATACATATATTATTATTATTACCTAAAGGCAACCTTGGGTTTCCCCAATTCGACTGGACAGTTGTATTCCCTCTCCATCCTCTGCGCGTAGATCTCTAAATGCAGCTCCCCCATACCCGACACTATGGTCTCCTTGTTGTCGCTGTCGTAGCGAAACTGGAATGTTGGGTCTTCTTTGGTGAATCTGGAAATTTAATGAAATATTGGCATTAATTGTGGAAGAAAAAGAAGGTCACTGCCAAGAAAAGTTCTCCTCAAAGATCATTAACAAATGGTGAATCTGGAAATTTAATATTAGTATTAAATATGGAAGAAAAAGGTCTATGCCAAGAAAAGTTCTCCTCAAAAATCATTAACAAATAATGATGTGAATGTGAAAAATATTTAACAATATATAAATTTCGTTTTTATTATTTTTAGGCGCTAAGTGGAAGTTATTAATTATCCAAATAAATCGTATCCGCGATTTTTCGAAGTCAATGTCAAAATATTTTTATTCAACTTGATTCATCGTCAATTTGTTCAATTTAATCATGATTTTAATTTATTGTCGTCAATATATTGACACAATTATTGTCATCCATAATAGAGAAGAAATGGCGGAACAAACTCCATTGCACTCCATGTTTTTCAGACGTCAATTTACAAAATATTGTCCTATCTACAAAATATTTCATTCTCTTATTAATCTTTAAATTGGTAAGTGCTCAAAAGAAAATAACGGAATTCGAACCCACGAACTCCGGATCACAACCACTTGTTGACTACTGGACCATGGAGGTAGTCATTCACTTACCTAGCAACAGCTTTAGAGAAGTTATCTCTATCTTTATTGTTCTTCGGCTTTATAGACATGGACACAACGGGATCGGGCACATGTATCGACTCCATTGACAAGTTTAACTTTTGATCGTTAACAAACGTGTCTCCGGATGCGCAATCGACGCCGAACAACGCGAATATGTCGCCCGCTAGCACCTCGTTCACTTCCTCCATGTTGTTCGAGTGCATTCGGACTAAACGAGAGATTTTTATCTGAAAATATTCATTTAATCTATAAAATTCATACTAATTTTATTATTTGACGACGTGAATTAATTGACGACCTCCGTGTCCTTAGCTCACTTGACCGATGCTCACAAGGTCTCGGATTCGAGCCCCGGTCAGGTCATGATGGAAAATTAGCTTTTTCTGATTGGCCTGTGTTTTAGACATTTATTTACATATGTTTTTATTATAAAATATAGTATCCTTCACTTAGTAAATTATTAATTTTATTCTTTTTTTTCTTATATTAAATATATAACCACAAATTTTGTTGTTGTAGTGGCAACAGATATATAATATACATTATCTATCAAAATTTCAACTGTCTAGCTATCACGTTCATGAGATACACCCATGGTAACAAACAGACGGACAACGAAGTCTTAGCAATAGGATAACGTTTTTTACCTTGAGTATGGAAGCCATAAAAATTATTTTTATTTATTAGGCTTGTCTACAACTATTACAACATTAGATTTGCAAAGTTTAAAAAGCAGAAATGAAAAGGACACTCACCTTCTTACCAGTCCTGGCATTGAATATATTTTCCCCTCGCTTCAACATGCCCTGGTAACATCTCAGATACGTCAACTGACCAAACTTGCTGAGTTCCAACTTGAACGCTAATCCTACGAACGGTTTCTTGCCGTCCCTTGCCGGGTCTAAAATTATGTTTTGCGGATCGGAGTCCTCATTTATCATGGCTGTGGATGTGAAAGTACTTAGTTGTTTTCACTATTTTCAGATATTTGATATTAAAATTTTCAAAAATGTAATAATTATATATGTTGCAGGGTTTTGATCTCATTAAACAAGAAAAGGTCAAAATCAAAAACATATTCATTTAGACTTAATTTTCCACGTATATTTTGGAAAAACAATAAACTTTTACTCTTTAGAAACTAAACTCTTTAGAACTTGGTGCATTGGAAGATTTTTTCTTTATTTGTAGTATTTTATTTTGTGACATTTAATTTTGACAAAGAAAGAAATTCGTTCTTTCCTAACAATAATATATTTACTTTTTGATTATTGCAAGTACTACGTTTGCTAATAATATTCTTATTTTCGTTTACCTTGTTGTTTACACAGGTTAATAAAGCAAAAAAAAAAGACAAATACTTGGGAGTACCAACCTGTGTTCTCCACCTCCCCGGGGTGTGGGAGATAATCCAGGACAGCATCAAGGAGAGGTTGGACGCCCTTGTTCTTGAGAGCTGTACCGAGCAGTACTGGAGTGAAGGTGCGCTTGAGAGCCGTGCGCCGGATAGCTTGCTTGATGTCCGACACTGTTGGAATTTTCTCTTCTAGGAACAATTCTCCTGGAAATTATTTTGAAGTGTTGTGTTATTATGATATAAATAATTTTTACCTCTTCTTGAAGGAGTAAGTCTGATCTAAGCGACTCTCAGTATTATACTCCACATAAAAAAGGCGACAACCTTAAAGCCGTAACAGATGTTCAGATTTAGTTCAGATTTAATAGAAAAGGAAAGTCAAACTGCTTCTCTTTTCTTGGTATACATACATCTCTTTTTGTTGGATGCTTGGTTGGAGTGTGTGTTACAGTTACAGGCTTTAAACAGGTATAACAGACTATTTTATAGATATAACAGACTATTTTACTTATTTATTCCGAAAAACACATAGCTGAATATAGGTTGGTATCCAATTGTAGCTTACCTAATGACTCATCAACATTAGACAAGTGCTCAATCAATTCATGTCTCCTTTCTTGCACTTCTGCCCTCCTGTCTTTCGGTACTTCATCCAAGCGTACCTTTTCGCCATAATCGCCATCGAAGTACATAGCCCTCTCTTCAACAAGGTCCAATATTCCTTGGCAGCATTTTTCCAGCCCAATAGGTAAATGCAGAAAGGCAGCATTGTGATTCATCTTAGATCTCATTTGTTTTAGTACTCTTGAAATAAATTTTTTCTTAAATTATATAGTTATACCTACTATTTTGAGTAAATAAATAAATACTACCAGCTTTGAATATGACAAGTTTCCAGGCTTCTTTTTTGTTAGAATTTTGAGATGAAGTTTAAGATCTTGTGTGATTTGTCCCTATATATTTATTTATTTATCTACATGCGCATACACAGCACATCACACAATTAACAGTAATTATAAAATTGATCTGTGATGTATTACATGATGTAAATAAATCCAAACTAATATTATAAATGTAAAAGTGTTTGTTTTTCCATCTTTCACATGAAAATGTAACAACAAATTAGTGTAATTTTTATACAAAAAGCTACTTTTTTCGATTCCCCCACTTACTTAAAATTGAGCTAAGCAAAGCCTCAGGTAAAAGCTGTGATATATCAAAACATTGTTTTACCTCTCCGGATTAGCTCCCAATCGATCCAATTTATTAATAAATGCCAAACATGGGACATTATATCTTTTCATCTGCCTGTTCACTGTTAATGTCTGACTTTGAACACCACCAACAGAACAGAGTACCAACACGGCGCCATCTAGAACTCTCAAAGCACGCTCCACTTCAACTGTGAAGTCTACATGTCCTGGTGTGTCAATGATATTGATGTTGTGATCCTTCCATATTGTGTACGTAGCTGCAGACTGTATAGTAATACCCCTCTGTCTTTCAAGTTCCATTGAGTCCATCACAGCACCCACATTGTCTTTGCCCTTAACCTATATTAAAAAAAATAATTCTATTACTTTATTTTTAGAATGGAGATGTAGCTTTTAAAAAAAGTTGGTCTGAAAAATCTTCTTTTCTCCCCTCACAGTTCTTCTAGGTGGTCACCTTCCGTACCTCATGCATTTGGTCTATTCGGCCTGTGTAGAATAATATTCGCTCTGTCAATGTGGTTTTGCCTGAATCGATATGGGCAGATATTCCAATGTTCCTGATTTTTTCCAGAGGTTTATGTTCCGCATATTTAACATGTGAAGAGTATGCCTGTAAGTTAAATTTTATATATAATAACATTATTTTGTGTATTTCACTAGCTCAGAAAGAAAGGGTTACGTAAAAAGTAAAGGAAAATCAAGAAAATATGAATAATATATGTATAAATAAAATAAGTACCTTTAATTGTGATATATTTGTTTTACCAACATGTTTGAAGGCATTTAAAACTCGCATAAAATCTATTATCGTCATTATTGGTAATAAATTAAACTAAATTAATCATGTATATCACAGAAAGAAATTTCAATTTAAGGTTATACTATAAAATGAGCGATCGAACTTTGACTTTGACATAATTTATATATGACACTGGTTACTGGTGTTGATTGGTACGCTTGTCTCTTGAAGTTAGGTCCTTCTTGACTTCACGTTAACCGACTGTAGAGAAAATGAAGCCCATAGAATTTCTGAAAGGATAACAATCAACTAATATGTGTGTTGTGTATTTAAGTTCACAAATTACTTATAACTAATACATTGGAGGAGATAACTATATTCATTTCAGAAGTTTCAATTAGTGCCTAGTGCAGCAATATAATAGCTCATTCTTTTTAATCTTAGAAATGATTCTGCTTTGGTCATGTTATTTAATCTGGATAAACATAAATTATTATGTTAATCTCCGAACCTAAACATGTTATTTCTATAAACTATAGCGCTGTATAAAATATATAGAAAGTCAGATATATAAGCTCGCTGCACTTATTTAGTTTTT
Organism: Cactoblastis cactorum; assembly: GCA_020352625.1. Taxonomy (NCBI): domain Eukaryota; kingdom Metazoa; phylum Arthropoda; class Insecta; order Lepidoptera; family Pyralidae; genus Cactoblastis; species Cactoblastis cactorum. The sequence continues at coordinate 25,709 of JADGIL010005614.1, read as the reverse complement.
CTCATTTATTGATCAATTAAGTAATTTTGTTGAATGTGAATTTATTTGGAATACTTTCAAAGTAAATATGGTCTTAAATCATCATTTATATAGTGAGTCTATTTTGGGATTTGATGATGGATTTTTAATTTAATGAGGCAAATAATTTAGTTATGCATTATTAACTTTACATATTATGAAAACGCATTTTATGACTCTTTGCTCTAAATTCCAGGTATTAAGTTTTATCCTCAAATTTTATCGGAACAGTTTAATATTTATGAACTATTTATAAATCGCATTGCGTATTAAAAAAGTAAATAGTGTCGAATAGAAACTTAAAATGGACCATAAACAATTTGTACAGTAATAGAACAAATGTGAAGTTGAATTTTATCATTAAGTTGGTATTCTGATAACACATCAGTCATAGACTTCAGATTCTTTTCTACTCGTTTCAGTTTAAAAAGAATATGGCCGTGTTAGGCCCGTGTGTGAGTGTAAATATGAATGGGCACAATAATATTCATAGTCAGCTAACAAAATCTCTAGAAAGAATTTTAGAAGATGCTTACTTAAGTGGTGAATTAAAACTCTGTGGACGCAAATTGAGGGAGTTTCCGAAACCAGTGAAATATGACTTGAGTGATACAGTTATTGCTGGTAAGTTAAGATTTATAAATAAATCGTGTTGCATTTCTATCCTATTTACACGTTATTTACCTATTTTTAGCCGTTTAAATGTACACTGTGTAATGTAGCCTTCTTTCTTACAAGGTTTCTCTTTATTGTTGTTATGCCGGCGCACATTGCGTCCTTAGCAAAGATGTCAAATCGATCGAAATTACGATAACGTGCTAAATATTTTTCTTGGAATTTAGTCGTAACCGTAACTACTTGATGAATTTTTAGTATTTTCTTGATAAACATTGGTCAAGCCTACTTACCTCAATGTAGGTACACAAATCATAGGTAACAATTTGTTTTTCTAAATAATAAAATGTTTTTATATCTTTTTTATATAATAATTGGCTAAAAGTATATATTTTAGTTACATTATAATCACTTTGAGGTTTTAATTAATTTAATTAATTTTAAAACATTAGTTTTTAACCCCCGACGCAAAAAGAGGGGTGTTATAAGTTTGACGTGTCTGTCTGTCTGTGTGTCTGTCTGTCTGTGTCATCATAACTCCCGAACTCATGCAGTGATTTCAATTTAGTTTTTTTTGTATTAAAGGTGACTTATGTGCGAGTGTTCTTAGACATGTTTGATGAAAATCGGTTGAGCCGTTTAAAAGTTGTGAGGAGTGAAAGTTCTTGTGACGGGGGTATTTTAAATTTTTAATTTAATTTTATTTAAATTTTCTACTGTAGAAAATCTGGCTAATAGAAATATCTTCATAAAAAAATAATATTTATTTAAGCTTCCTCTTTTTGAATAACTTAACTAATTTTATACATCATCTGAATTATATACCTATTTATAATATAAAAAAATGCTACTATGTTTCAAACAGATACAGATACATAGTTTAAACATTGGGATGTAGTCGAATAAACAACAAAAACAAATATTGCAATAGTATATTTTAAATTCCGGTTCCAGACGATGGTTATATTTTTTTACTAACAAGGGAGATGAACAAGCAGGCGGGTCACGCGATGTTAAGTGATCATCGCTGCCCATAGACAACTGCAACACCCGCGGGGTTACAGAAGCGTTGCCGGCCTATACAAACGAAGATTAAATATTTATAGGTACATAGATTGGGAACTCATGGGAGATACTGTGACAGTAAACTGCCTGTGGCCAATGTCATCAATTGAATCTAAAATGGTGGAATGTTTTACATTATAATGCCTTCAAAAATCGTAATCGAATTTCAAAATAAAGTGACGAAATTGAAAATTAAAATAAAGGCTTGCATGCGTTTTTATGTGGGACGTAGCAATTATATATATAAATATCTTGTCAATAGAAACTACTTTGGAAATTACGTTGAAAAATGACACTCCCACAGAAGACCGACGCTTGAATGCCGGCTATCAGCCGCCGTGATCCGTCCGGTGAGTGAGAGAGCCGGAGGTCCAACTTCCTTTAAAAGGCCCGGCTTTTCAAAGGCCGGCAATGCTTCTGTGAACCCGCGGGTGTTGCAGGTGTCTATAGGCGGCGGTGATCACTTAACATCACGTGCTCGTTTGCCTCCCTCTTACATAAAAAATAAAATATAATATGAAAATATGAATGAACCAGTTTTAGCTGTTCCGTAAAGTTCTTTACATCTCAACCGACGACGTGTGGGCGTAAGGTATCCGAGTATTTGTAGAACACCGTCTAAATATGCCATACTTGGGAAAATACCCAAAATGGATTTAAAAAATTCCCTGTCTTGTGCTTCGAGTGAGTAATAAAGTACGCGTTTGTGTGGCAGTCTTTTTCTTTACCTTATACATCAGGGGTTCCCAAACTTATTTTGTGTACTACCCACTTTGAGAATAAATTATTTTTTAGCTCTCCATTTTTTCACCTCACTCAAAACCACTATTCTACACAACGCTTCCATTTTTTTGGATCTCTTACCCTTTAGGCCTGCAGCGCCCACTTTGTGAAAGGCTGTTTATACATCAATACTCGTGTAGCTAGAGACCTATCCGCAGTTTGACCCGGACTGACTTCCATTCTCGTGGGAATTACGGGGTAAAAGTAGCCTTTACACTTCTTTATAATATATCACGGATACAAAGCCGCGTGGCACAGTATGTCGCAAATTAAGGCGAAAGGTTTGTCTTTTAACGCTTTCGAGACGTGTCATGATGTTAACTCATATGATCAATTAATCTACAACATGAGAGAAAAATTAGATCTAAACTATAAATAGAAGTGTTCTAACCACATGTAGCCAACACTAGCATCGTAAACGCTCAAGTGTTCGATCTAACACACTTGTGTGTACCGTTTAAAGGGCTCATTATTCGAATGTAATCGCCTGATGACTTGATAACATCTCTCTAGTTAACGCGGAAAACTTAGAGCAACTTAATTAATTCGTTTAGTACAGAAGATATCACTTATTTTGTAAGCGATCATTCATTTGTGTCTATTCGCAGTATTTATTTCGCATAATATGCGTAGAATTTGTGGAATTAACATAAGTTATTATTTTAACTCGTATCATCGTATATATGTAAATCACTCATATATATGTATATCCGATGCTATATATATCTAATGTTTAATAATTTAGACTGTTTCCAATTATATCTTATGTGGTAAGGGAATTAACATGTTACGCCAATTGGTTTTATTTTCCATCAAAACTTCGTCACAACGTCGTTGTCGTATTATCTTTCGACACGTGTCTGTCACATCACGTATAAACTCATTTTTCTTGACAGGGTTATTAACTTTGCTACAGGTTATAGGCTACGTTCCTAAAGATAAACTTTTTAAAGCTTTTACGCGCAAAACAAATGGTTAAAAAACCGAAAGTGTAACGTAACTATTTGTAGTCTCTACAAATAGTCACTACCTAGACAGACGACGCTTTATGCGAAGATAAACAATTGAAAATTTAACAAATTAGATGAGTTAGAAAGTATTTGAAATGCCATAAATGTCATAAAAAATATTATTATTCATCCCCAGAGGTTGCATTTGAACACAGGCATACGACCCACTCGCTAGAAATTGGTCACTACATCGACACCAGCATAATCAACGATGATGCACGAGTATTGTCCACCCTGAAAAAAATCTATTTTCCTTTTTAAGGACACCATATTGGCATTTATAAGTAGTCATTCTTATCTACAACTACTAGTACATCTATACTTGCCTATTAATAAACGAACAGAACACATCCAGAACCTACTATTGTAGCCATAGTTCATTCCACGTCCCCTTTCCCACAACAGGCAATAGAGAATTCTGCTTGTTCAACCACAAACAATACTGAAGAACACTCGCTCCAGATAAATATTGATCGGCGATACCGTTGCATCACGGAAATGCATTTGTACCGATCAGTGAACTACAACGTTAAACTATCGACCGCAAATACCGATTTCTAAATATGTGTGAACAGTCTTCTATTGTTCTAAGCGCCTCGGCGCTTACGTAATTAAAAACATCATCGATGTTATCATTACCAAAGTCTTTATGGATTAGGCCTTGTAAAAAAACTTGGAAAAAACGAAAATTGTTACTCTATAAATTGAATAACGTTGTTCAACTCTTTTGTGCAGTGTGTGTACTGAACACTAAAACTATTCTGATTGTTAGTTTTGTTAATAGTTATTTGCATTTTTGTGCTAATTATAATATACCTTATTTGTGACATATATCAAAGAATAAGGGATACAATCTTTAATATACTGATATTATAAACATATAAAGTTTGTAACAGTAATTGTTTGTTTGTAAGGGCTAATCTTCGGAAATAAAGAACCGATCGTGAAAATTCTTTCACAATCAGAAAGGTACCACTATTCAGGAGTGCTATAGGCTATGTTTTAACACCCAACGAAGTGGGCACGATCTGCTAGTATATTATAGTTTCAATTGATAAGTCCTGACTCCTGGTTGACGCAAAAGTGAATCATATGTCCTCAGATTATAAATAACTCCAATTGAAGGTACTTCTAGATTATTTCTTGGTATTCTTAGAGAAAATTTTTATTTTATAGAATGTGTAATCCGTTACTGATTTTGCATTTCAACTTATCATATAAAATGATTGCAAATATATATGTAGTCGATTATATCTTTCGCTGTAATGTATTTTCTCCGAAGCTGGAATTTCTCGCGATAAGTACTCGATGAAAGTACCAATTAGATGAATCGTCTCCTTATCGGGAGATCTAAATAGGGAACCAATTACACTAGAATTGGCTGGACACTGTTTACTTTATACTTGAATTTGACTTCAATTTCAAGCGGTTCTTGGAATTTTAGTCGATCCCAAAGTAAAGTACTAAAGTATTGTCGCTAAAGTACGTCAACGTCACTGTTTATTCGTCCCTTTTACAGCAACGTAGAAAACTGTGTAGAGTAAAACTGTAGACGTGCAGATGAATGTTAATTCAGGATTCTTTAATACAACTGTATTCTACATATTCATTTGTTGCTTGTTAGTTTGTACAGAAAACAAAAATGGCGACAGGTGCACGAAGCAAGTCTACCATAACATACACCGGATACACGGGCGCGATAACACCCACCAGCCAATTCCACTCCACTGCTCGTAAACCGTGAAATTGTAGAAAACATTGACTCTTACCACATAAGTGACAAAGCACACAATCCACACAAAAAAATCAGCGAACAATCTGTATAGAAAAACCGTTTTTAAAACACAGGACGACACGAGGGAATGAGACCAAACATCCCATTGAAATGGTGACAGCCATTACGCAGGTAAAGCCAGTTTTATGTCGACATATATGCGTAGGAGTTAGAAAAAAAGAAAACAAACAGGGATGAGAAACGAGGTGCTTATCATTCAGTAGGTTTAATTGAGTGGATCTAACTTTTTCCACGAGACGTAACTTGTAACCTTCGTGTATTTAAAGCTGCAAAGGATTTATTATCGTCGATATAACAAACAACCCCTTTAATTTTCCACCTGATCGCTTCGTTTGTCAAATTAACACTGCTCTGAAGATTAAAGAATCGGTTAATTAAATTCTAGAATATTCAGCGTTCTAATTTGGGTACGGGTATAGCCAGTGCCATAGGTTTGGCGATGACGGTTTTACAATACGTCGTTCTTATGCGTCTTCCATACGAGCTGTTGTTCAGAATACTGATTAAGTTTATGCGACCAGTGACGTAAACCCCTGGCTTGTATTGGTGGCAAAGGACCATGCAAACTTCTTTATTTTCTTGGCTAGTTTTGTGTTCAAATTAATTAGTATGGCAAAGATGAACTTCCTTTACAGCGAATCCGTCTGGTCGTGACACGGCCGTTTACATGACCAATGTTCCCTTGGCGTTAAAAATAATTGAATTGCAGTTTTACCTGCAATGTGTAAATCAGTTGACAACCATAATATTAACACATTTTCTATTGTTAGTTTAGTAAAAAATATGAAAGCTTATTATTTTTCGATCTATCAACGTCATCGACAGTATAAGAAATAATAAGCTTTCATTATAGAAATGCACTATAAATTAACACAATATATTATCACACGCTATCTCACTTTCTATCAACCGAATAGACTAATAAATAACATCAACACAAGTTCGTGGGAAGTGCATAATTCAATTAACAGGATTGAATTAGCAGATCGCTGCACGCAAATCTGCGTATGCGTATTCAAGGAACTTAGAACCAAGTAGGGGTTCTTTAACATGGAATTATATCTTCACTGTAATATTTATTAGTTTCTAAATGTGTTTATTACTTTACCAAACACATAAGAGATATGTTACAAAATATTAAACTTTACTGTATATATAGTTCATTGTCATACTTACCACTTCTTGTGATTGATGATGAAAATATCAAGATAATCTTTCTACTATGAAAAATGTACATTTTATCTAGTGTAACTATTATTATAATGAATTAAAGTAAGGATTATATTGGTTTCTTAGGTCGCGCTTTAAGTTTATCGCTCAATACAGCAACACAAAGCGGTTTTGTTCAGCCACTCGCCGCCGCCGGCTTAAAAGCTACGGAGTTGGTATTGCTATAATAACGTGAATAATGAGATCATCGAAATACGTTGTCATAAGAATATTATGTTTAAATGCAGACAAAGAATCACGTCTTCATTTCTAACGGGGAAGATACACAGGCAATAGTCGTGATAATCGAAGGCCAGGCTTAGATGAAAGGTATGCTTATTAATAAAATGGAAGCTCAGGTATTTGCGAACAGAAAAGCAAATACATGTGTTTTTTTATTTCCAATCCAATAAAATTATTATTTCTACTCAACCTCCATTGCCAATGGGATCAATACCACCCCGTTTCTCCCCCAATGCGCCCTTTGCTCACTGCATCAGGCTGCATCTCTGCATAGCCACTGACCCACATCGCGGGTGCTAACTCAACAACTGTTTCGATACTTAACACAGCTTTCAATAGGGCTGGGGGAAAAATTCAGACTTACACTCGGATTAAAATATATATATTCACAATTTATAGATCCACGCTGTTGGTCAATTTCAATTGGCCTACATTGATCAAAACCACACATGTATGTACATTATACAGTACAAATTAAACCACAATACTCCGGATGGTACTCCGCAAAATAATGATTAAAATTCCAGTGCAGCATTCTCCACATAATAGGTAATATTAACTCGGCAACATCGGCTTACTAATAGCACTGAATGAGATAATGTACTCGCGGACAACCCTAACGGTATTTTCAAGCTTTCTACCTTGCCTCGGCCTATCAATAGACTGGTAACGATAACGCGATGAGACGGCTATATCGGCTTTCATAATCGTACATCATAAGATAGTAGAGTTGACTGATTGGGGATGATGTTGTAAATTTGCTTTGGAAGAATTTGTTACAAAGTAAGCGTTATTATTTTTCATTTACAATTTCTTCATCATTAGTTTTTAGTATTTCGCAAGTATAGTACTACAGAATAACATGTAAGAATATTAAACAAAATCACTTTAGAATGGTCTAAATATTCAACTTTACAGAAGTGATGGATTAACAGTTCCATACTAAATAAGAATTACATATATAACACCAACCTCAATTGAATAATCTTAAACCGTGTGTAATTCCAGCGCTAGGAAACCTTCTTTGTTTGTGTTCAACAAACAGATTGACAAAGTCGATGAAGCGGCGACTGTTTTCAATTGAAACGTTTCGAGAAGTTTTGTATTCAAAGTTTTGCCTTCCTTGACTGAATTTTATGCCCTACCCGATGCCTTGTGCAAGCAAGCAAGCCGCTTAATCGTTTACGACGGACAGTTAATTGTGTTAACGTCCCATAAAATTGCTAACCAATGCGCTGGAGACTTATTTGATAGAGGTTTATATGCACTTTCTACACCTGTCTCATTAGATAATCTGGTTCCTCCACCTGTATAAACATCCTATTGAACGAGTTTGTTTTTGTATTGTGTTGTTATAGCTGATTAAACAATAGGACTTGATTTGAAAGATACCTGCCTGTGAGTAAACCTGCCTGTCATTAAAATTTGTGATGTTCTTATATTGTTTTCAGGTTTTAAGAAGTTCTGTTAATCCTCTTCTTAACTGTAAATCTAAATATGTAGCTTATTGATTGATTTGATATTGTAAATAAGACATTTTTATTTTATTTTATGACAGAGGGAGGCAAACGAGCAGGCGGGTCACGTGTTGTTAAGTAATCACAGCCGCCCATAGAGACCTGCAACACCCGGGGGGTCGCAGGGGCGTTGCCGGCCTTTAAGGGATTTATACGCTCTTTTCATGAAGGTTCCGATGTCGTATCGGTCTGGAAATACCGCTGCAGACAGTTCGTTCCATAGTGTGGTCGTTCGTGGTATAAATAAAGTATATAATTCTACATTTTGAAACGAGTAGTCATGTAAGTCGTTAATGAGATTAAAAATGGAAGCTCTGCCAATTGATTGAGTTGCCAAGATAAATATTTAACTTTTCCGTAACTGAATTCGAGATTTCAAGAGAGAAAATTGTTAAAATCATTCAACTCGGGTTTAAACTCAAGTGAGGCAACGACGTGCGCAAATACTATTGTGCATAGGACATTTTGCTCGGCTGAACTTTAACGTAACCCTTTGAATTGAGAAAGTCTTCTCGACTCAACATAAATTGAAGCAGAAATTATGAAGGCGATATAGCTTTATTATATCAAAGTCTTTGCATATTTATTCAATTGGAACGGAAAGCACGCAAATTTTCAAACTCCTAGCGTGCTTTCCCTTCCAATTGTTTAGCTACAAAGAGGTAAAATTTATTAAATCAAGCGTCAGATAGGTCTGTTTGGGTGTTTTGGTCATGGTTGCTAGGAAGCTTAATCAAAAGTGTAAAAAAATATTTGTCTTCAAAAACTGTCTTAATCGTCTTCCAACTGAATCAATCACCCTTGTTTTTTTATATAGATTTATCAGTTACTCAAATAAAGATCCTTTGTCATAAACTTAATATGTGTGCTCTCAATTCATCAACAGCTCTATAATCTTATGACGGAAGAGTTTATTTAACGACTTTTTAATGAGTTACTGTTCTGATGTTATCGTACGTTTATTTTTGAAAATCAAATTAACTTAACTTGGCTTCATGTCTATTTCAAGAGACTAAGATGAATAAATTCATCAAATTGATTATTATTTTTATTCTTTTGTCTTCAAGGGATAAAAGATGGTTGTATTTTCCATCATCTAATAATTTATTAGTGAAAACTTACTCATAAATGATGAGATAATGGAAAATACTATAAATACGAAGCTTAATTCCATTTCTATTTTAACATTAAAAGATGTAAATATTTGTAGCGGTATGAGCCTGCTGCATGCTTTTTTTTTGCCAGCAGCATAAATGGGCCGGCTCGTCCGGGGAAGTACCACACTCCCACAGAAGACCGACGCCTGAATGGCGGCTATCAGCCATCATGCTCCGTTCGGTGACTTAACATCACGTGACCCGCGTGCTCCTTTGCCTCCCTCTTACATAAAAAAGTACCTTGGTATGTTTATTCATTGATGATTCTACAATTATATTTAATTAGGAAAGAAAATTGACCAAAAGCATCCGAAAACTGCTACATATAATAATACTAAGATTCTGCACAATTGACTATTAAGACAATATTGCCAAGCATTTGGCTGAAATAGGTCAAGGAAAAAGAGAATGTTTGCCCAGTCAAATAGTCCGTTGACCCTGTCTCTGTCATATTGTATGACAATTTCCTGGCATCGTTCCCTTGTATCCTTGAGACGGAACCGCGCTTCCTTCGCTTTCCAGTCGAGTGGATTTGTTGACCCTTAGCGATCCTGGGCTCAGTGAATAATAATGTCGATATCAGTTATGTTGTGTAATTTATTTTTTAATAATAATCTGTAGTAATATTATAAATGGGAAAGTGTGTTTGTTTATTGTTTGTCCGTCTTTCTCGTCGGAGCAACGGATTAGTTTGATTTTGTATGAGGAGTTGCAGAGTTAGAGAGTGACATAAGCTACATTAGGTTTTTTTCTTCGCGAGCGCAGCCGCGGGCTAAGGCTAGTATGCAATAACTTGAACTAATTAGAGATATTTGAGTTCCAGCAGCAAGTGTTTTGAGCAGAGAAGTTCAAATATGTACTTACTCAGCATGTGAAAGCTAATCGAAGACTTTATGAATTAGAAGTCACTAACCTCAGTAGCTTCTGTCATAAAGAGACGGAACTAAGTTGCTTTTGATTTCCACTTGGTTGGTTTTGATGAGAGTACCAGGATTTAAATCTTATATAGACAATAGGCTTTAATACCTTGAACTCTTTATTATATTTAAAAAAAATACCTATTTTATACTTGTTTTCAAAGGGACATCACGAGGAGAAAAGAGACCAATAAATAAAATATGACGACTAGTGTACCGATTGTATGTTAATTCTTTAGCGCCTCTACTTCGGAGGTCTGTTGTCGTTTCCTTTGCATTAAAAATAAACATTTATTTTTTATAATAATAACAACTAGGTGTGCTACTAAGATGCAACTTTTAGAGAATTTTGAAATGATTAGCCCAAAAAACATTTTATATCCAATTGGTAGGTTCAAAGCTAGCTAGATAAATACTTAGGTTACTTATAATTCCAAAATCTTACTATAATTATGCCAGGCTATACAAGCCGTTGCGTTTATTATAAACGTTACCATTTCATTAGTCATCCTAGTGGGTATATGAGGAAAATCGGGTCACATGCGGTAACCGCCTCCTTAGGGAGATTGTTTTGCATGTGTAATAAAAACACGGGCTTGTAATGGGATCATAGTTGAGGTACTTTATAGAAACTTCTCTTGCCTTTGGTAGTCTAATATTGTTTGACTGGTGGCGAAACATTTGAAAATTCAGTAATTTGTAAATCAAACTATAATAAATATTATGCTAAAACAACGTTGATGTATACAACATTGACGTTGTGTTGACTTTCCAGCATGATATTAAGAAAATCACAAATATATAAAGCCATGAGTAAGAACATGATACTCGACTAACAAAATACGGCTAAGTGTTGCTTGCAAATATCTAACACATTTATGATGCTAAAAATAAACGAAATCGTCGCGTGCCCCCAACACTCATGCACACACCCTAGGCGCGAGCGCAGTCGTGAGGGAGCCCCACGCACGTGCTCGATAATGGATTCAAATCAGGCCCGACAAAACGAACAGACACGACGAACATGATCGCGGACAGAGATCTTCCTTTTTTTGTGTTTCAAAGCCACCTTTATTGTCAACTGTTGAAAGCTTTCCGTTTTTAATACCATTTGTTCCTGTATGACGATTTGTCCAACCCTAAAATGGAACAAATTTAGTGCATTTGTTATTCAATTTCTTAGAAATAATTAGACGTTATGAATTAGAATAAATGCGACTACTGCAAAAAACAGAAGTTGTATTTTTTACATAAAACTAAAAGTCTGTGAATTCAGATTCATAACGGCAATGACTTGCTGGTTTTATTGGCTCCTCATTATATTTTTCGAAATTACTAGTATCCCCTGGAGCTTTGTATTTGGGAACAAATGGTGGTGGAAAACGACAGTTGAGGATTGCTTCCCACTCAATCCCTTTAAACCATCTGTGATTCTTATAATCCATCACTCCATCTTTCATAACTCCAAATCGCTTGCTAATGTCAACTTGCAGAATGTTGCGAATCAGATCTCTCAAGTCTGAATTAAAACTTGATGGGCATCTATATTTTGCAGCAACTATTTTTTCGTACGTTTTCATTGGCTCGTTGGCATAAAAAGGGGGATATCCTGCATTCATTTCGTAAAGGAGAACGCCGAACGACCACCAATCTACCGAATAGCCATATCCTTTGCTCAGTATTAATTCTGGCGCCAAATATTCAGGCGTCCCACAAAGTGTCCATGTACGGCCTTGTAGTATTTTACAGAAGCCGAAATCAGTAATTTTTAAATAGCCATTTTTATCTATTAATATGTTTTCAGGCTTCAAATCACGGTACACTAGATGACAGAAATGCAGATATTCCAAAGCTAATACTACTTGGCTGGCGTAAAATTTTGCTAATGGCTCGTCGAACTTTCCCATCCGACGAAGGTGGGTGAACATTTCGCCGCCCGGCACAAAGGGCATTACAAAGTAAATATAACTATTGTCTTTATAGCTGAATTCCATGGAGACTGTAAAAGGAAATCTTATAGCTTCAAGAATACGCTTCTCATACAGCGTATGATCAACTTGTTTCATCTTAACTATTTTTTCTTTTTCTAAAACTTTCATAGCGTAGAATTTGTTGCTGGTTTTGTGTTTTAATAATATAACTCTGCCAAATGCTCCTGTTCCTAAAGTTTTAATACGATCTAAGTCAGACCATGATAAATTAAAGTTTGGTCTCCTTCCCAATCTGTCGTCGAATTCACTTTTGAGTTTCTTTAGATATTTAGTATACTGTAGTTGTTGATCTTCTGTGTATCCATCTCGCACTTCAGATGTCGCTGATGTGTTTAATCTACCCGAGCTACTTCTATCTAGCACATTTACACCTTTACGGGAATACATATTTCCTTAATATTGTAAATATTTTGTAAAATAATATCCATGACCGTCTAGACTGTATGTTTCAATGAAATGTCCTGCCTTCAAACAAAAAGAAAATATGAATGTGGAATTTCACAATCATTAGTGAATTTCTTTGGAAATAGAAAGTAAACGAGGGTTTCAAGGAGTGCGGGGTGAGGGGTTAACGAACTGGCCGGTGACCCCTCCCGCTGGTGGAATCAGCTGTTTTTAGGGTGTCACGCTACACCGCGACAGCTGGTCGCCCGTCCCGACTCTTGTATTGATCAGGCCCCACGTTAAACTTTCCTCCCTTACGTGTGTCCTGAACTATACGACAAAGTTGATGTTGTACTGCAGACTTGATCGATTTTCTTTCTTGTTATACCTATAACATGAATGAAATTGTTTCTTTTGAAAAGTTATTTTTGAAGATTTTAGTTCAGGTCCGATTATTATCAGTTACAACTATGACAAAAGCCAGCATACAACTGAAAACTAGCGTGTTATTTAGTATTTATAAATATTATCTATTGATTGAAATTTCATCAATTGTATACAATTGTACAGTTAACTACCAAAGGATTGTAAATATTGCCAATACGTAATCATTCAGTATACATACAAAGATTACCTAGTAAAGTATTTGACATAATCATTTGATAAATATCTTAACACCGAAATTATACCTATTTTAGTACTTTTGAGGTGAAATGTGCATTATGTATGGTTATTTCCAGTACTAACGCTATACGATAACGTATCTTATTATCTAAATGTGTCACCGATATAAGAGTGACAGCCAAAACACGTATATCTTCGCTTAATAATTGACTCCGATCAAGCGTTAGTGGGACACCAATTGCAAATAAAACTACGTATGTCCGCTGGCATTCGTCTGTGTACCGTTACATTACCATTGTAAGTCTCCGCTTATAAATCATACATACATTTTTAATATTACATGTGACTCACACAAACTATGTTGCAAAGTACTATAGCCCATTCATATTCTTAGAACGGTATGGTTCTGCTAGCCAGATGTGAGAAGATTTTTAAAACAATGAATAAGGATGATATTATGTAAATTTTCTTGATATAAAAATTCTTTTGCATTTTTCTGAAATTACTCCTTGTATTCCGATGAATATGCATTATTTTTAAATTGTACTTTATATTTATAGTGAAATCTTACTATGGGTATTTAACATTTACATGATTTTACGGACCTAACAAAAATAACTTACTTTGGGACTAAATATGAGGGATTTTTCCCTCTATATTTCTTAACAACTAGCCCGTAATGCCCGCGACTTCGTCCGCGTAGATTACTACGATAAATTGTATATCCCTCGGGAATCGTACATTTTTCCGAGATAAACTGTAGCCTATCTTTTATTCTAGGTCATCGTCCATCGCTGTGCCAAATTTCATCCAGATCCGTTCGGTAGTTTTTGTGTGATGCGAGTACAAACATACAGATAGACAGACAGACATTCTAAAAACAATGGTTTTGGCTTCTATAGGCCCTATAAAGAGCCCCTATATATTTTTTTCTTAAATATCTCTCATGTACAGACATATCTCAGTCACAATTTTATTATATGTAGAGATTCAATGAAACCAAATAATTAAACTCTATAACCTCTTTAGAGTAAATTTAGATGTGATTAACATCATTGCATTTGTTAATGCAAGTAGCATAACAATACCGAATATTGAATATATACGAACAAGGGCGGACTTGTCACAATAGATACGATCGAAAGCCTACATCGATTTGTTGCATGCCAATAATGATTAATATTGTCGGTCATTCGTTCATACTGACAGTCTTAAAGAGCAGTAAAATTAATAAACAATCGAAATTCAATTGCATTATTAAGGTTTTGAATATTCATAGTATTTTATCTAATTCTGTATGGTTAATATGTTGAAGCTAATCAAAATATTGTATAACATTGGTCATATCTGCTCCGATTATGTATCGATATTGTATCTAATAAATTCAATTAATATCAATCCTTAAATGAGGTTTTGGATTGGAGAACCTTTCCTACTACTGTTGATACTTCTTGAAATACTTTCAAACAAGATTTAAACAAAATATAACAAACTTTGTGGTATGGAGCCACTACTTGTAGCCTGCAGCATGAATGGGCCGGCTCGTCCGGGGAAGTACCACACTCCCACAGAAGACCGACGCCTGAATGGCGGCTATCAGCCGCCATGCTCCGTCCGGTGAGTGGGAGAGCCGGATGGCCAAGTTCTCGGTTTTTTTTATTGGCCGGCAACGCTTCTGTAACCCCGCGGGTGCTGCAGTTGTCTATCGCCGGCGGCAATCACTTAACATCTCGTGATCCGCCTGCTCGTTTGCCTCCCTCTTACATAATAAAACTTGAAATCTATTTTAGCTTAAAAACATTATAAACAATAACCTAAATAGTTTGGGTTGATCAACATACCAGACATTGATTGCCAGTTCATCACAGATAGTAGCGTCTGTAATCTTTGTTTTACCAGAGTGTTTTGTCTAGTACAGTCTGTCTGGCGTACCTACCCTTTCACCCAAACGGGTTTTTGCATCGAGATAGGTTTCGACACGATATGTTGCGATGAATTTATTGCGTGATTTGTCGGTGACCTCGATTACATGACCACCACCGGCCGTCGGTTTGGGCCTTTCTTCAAGGTCAAGGAGAATTTGATGACGATATGCAGTATTTCATCTTTTGAGTTGGTAACGTTCTTCATTTATTGAACCTCCGTATTTTTTAGTGACGATGATTTACTAATGACGAAGTTTATTCGAGTATTTTTGTTTATTTTTTCGTAATAGTCAATAATATTTTTATGGTATTCCGAATGGACAAAGCGTTACTTACAGTAAGTACATAATGCCAATGCAAATTTTGGGATCTTTTACTGGATATTTAATTTGGAACTATTTGGAAGCCTGTTTGGATCAACTTAAAAGCAGCCGCCATGCTCCGTCCGGTGAGTAGGAGAGCCGGAGGCCCAACTTCTCCGCCCACCCCAAATGGGGAGGGCAGAGGGTTTTTATAGGCCGGCAACGCTTCTGTAACCCCGCGGGTGTTGAATTGTCTATGGGCGGCGGTGATCACTTAACATCTCGTGACCCGCCTGCTCGTTTGCCTCTCTCTGACATAAAAAAAAACTTAAATTATTGTAAACCCGAATTTTCATATTGTCACGCAAACTGCCAAGACTGTACAGGTCGTTGGTCAAGGTTGTGAAGCGCCGCAGCAGTCCGCATTCGCGACTTGGCACCGCACCAGTTTGGCGCATTGAGATTCTTGCTATAGCTGTGACGAGACGGCATTCTAAACTGCACTCTAGCTAGATATTAATCTGTTAGCTTACAACGACAGATGTTGGTTGCAAATATGCTCCCATTCGTTTTGTAATTTTAGAGCGACCTTGGAAATTAAATTTCAGTTTTGATTAGTTATGTTGATATTAGTCTTATTTTATACTTTTTAAAAGAAAACAGCTTTTTATTATTAAGATGGTACCCGTAGGAAACCAGCGTCACGGCCCAGCCACGACACATGCTGAGCGGGGGCAATTGTTGTGCATATTTAATATTTTTATAATTTGTCAACTCAGTTTAAATTATAATTAACGTTTTTTCTTCCTTTTTTCAAACAAGTTTCATATTTCATGTTATACAGATTTTAAAATTCTTTGCAAGTTTAATACACGCCATTAGCCTGCAAAGCTTTTAGGTCATACGTTTTGTTTCCTGTGATGACTGCTTCAGCAGGAAAGTCGAAACGATGAAAAAGGTGCTCGTTAGCGCCACGTGCTCACGACGGTTATTTTTCGAGGACACAAGTCGTAGAAAAAACTAGACTGGGAACTTGTTTATCGTTCGATGTCAGTTATGCGCAATACTCAAAATGTGTTTTATTCAAGTAGGCCAAATGTTGGCACTTTAGGGGGCACACTCATTAAGACGACATTAGCTGTTATTATTGGTTCTTGTTCGTGCTGAACATTAATTCGATTAACTAATTCTATATAGGTAAGCTTAATATCGGCCGCCCCTCGATTGGGTTATAGTTTCTGCTAAAGACCCCTATTTTCGCTCAATATTAATAATTGATCGACCCAAATATTCCGCATCTGTTTTGGGGGTAGCAGTGAATGAAGAATTGGATACTAAAACCGCAAAGGAAATATTTGAACTGCTAAAATATCCAAGTCACACAAATCAAGCCTCTGCAATGCAGTCTTGCCACATAAATTACGAACCTCACAGCATTGTTATTCAGATTCATTTTGGCTATCAATAATGCTCTGACCGCTGACAGTTCTGACTACACGCGAATAGCTCGCTTTGCTCAGACTATTTAATGTTCGCTAATTTCAAACTCGCCTTACGTCAACTCCGAAAACAACATGTCCAAATGAATTATGACGCTGCTTTAAGAAAACACAAAAGTGTATTTGTAAAATGACCTCTAACTCTGTACGAATTATAAAAAAATATATAGATCGTAGAAAGACTAGAATTCGTTTTTTACTGATAATTTGAGATGCTAGTAAACACGCGATTGTAATATTAAACGGATTGAAAACCAATTACCTATAGCTGCCATTTAGTAAGCTTGGGGAGCACTAAAAGCTTTTGACGTTATCGGTCGACGCGAATTAATATTTTAAGATAAACCTTGCAAAGTTAGATACTTTAATAAAGGGTTACGATTTTCTACATTTAGAACACCTTTATTAACGAAACCTGATTGTTGTGTTGAGCGATTTCCTATCACAGACACCTAAGCCGCATTTTACATAATGATGAGCGACGTTTTCGTCTTGTTGTTTATTTTCGCTGGAGACGTAAATTGTGCGATGTGTAATAATGCTGATCGTAGGGTTATTCTTTAGATTTCATATCTTGATATTGTTTATTCGATAGTAATTATGTTGTTTTCCCCCTCAAGCTTAAATATCTAGTCCATTATTTTGGGCTTATTACTATTTATTAATGCAAGTGCAACATTATCTTCTCCGCTTTTGTCTATTTTTTTTTGTTTTGTGTTATAATTTTACTGACAAATTTTCAAGTTATATAAGAATATATCTGCCTTATTACATTTTTAATTTTATTCTAATGGCTTTAATCTATTTTAGCTCCACAATTTGCACGGTGCCAGTCAAAGGTTTACGGTCTTTATGTGTGGAGTGCCCTTTACCCTTGTCCCTCCGTCAAGTAAAAATACCTCGCCTTTTACATTATAAATATAAGAGCATCTCAGCACCGATCAATACCTAGCTCTTGGATTATGTGGGAATTTATTCATGTCAGAATCGTTTTATATTCCTGCTTATATTTTATCAACGGTTCTGCTAATGATAAATTGTTGAAAACAATCACTGCAGAAGCACTAATATTTTCAAATGTAATATACCCACTTGCTCATCACTGGCTCAAGATTACGTATGTAGTCATTATGATTACGTTTGGAAATTTGTGAATGGTTGTGTTACACATGAGTGATGCTCAGATAAATTAAATCATTGTCATCTCATAGAATGAGATACTTGTTTTTCATAGTTCAATTCACAAAAACGATAGTCGCAGCTTCAGTCAGTTAGTGTTTTGTTTTACATCTTTCAATTGTAGATTCATTGTTTTGTTCTTGAACTTATCATATATTTTACCACCATCTTTTATCGTTCGGTACTTTGGACCCAACGATCAATAGACGTGGTGTAAAATTAATTTCTTGAAGTCTACTGTTGGGACAATTTCATCATTGTGTTTTTATACCGTTTTATTACAGATTCTAGATATAATATTACATCACTATTTAAAAATATATGTAATTATATACTTATTTTTACCAAACTGTTATTGACCTTGTGAATAATCCATGCAGAGGGAATTGTTTATTTCTTTACTAAGATCTCATTTGTGTTTATACTCTTACTGTACTCAAACAAGGGCCGTTATCTAGACGAAGTTACACAGCCTTGGTTGCCATGACTCATAAATACACTATTATTTACGATATCCTTCGAAAACATAGCTGTTAATGGCTAGGCCTTAAGTGTTATGCTGAGCTAGTCATTCATCGACCTTAATATTCAAATAGTTAAGTATGTATTGTAACTAAAATTCGATATATTATGCCTTAAAGGTACTACGATGATTACATTTATCATTGTTTATTCTAAATCATTCTTGAACCTGAAATTGTTTAAGAAGTTTATTTGGAATCCATTCTGTAATTATTCAAAGTTTAAACAGCTGAGTATACTGTCAACAACGTCTTGCAATCAGCGTCTCAATTTCGTCCGGAACACGCTAAAACATTCATCAAGTCTCAAGTAGTTGGGCTCATCTTCATTGTTCAAAGGCGCCTCCCTCTTGACGTCGATGTCTGGAACCTCCCTTTTGTCGTATATGAGGAACGAAAGAAAGCCTTTATTCTTCGTCATCTTGAGCTGCATGTGCAACCTTATTTTTTATTCTTTTATGTCTTAAGAAATGAGCTTTTTATGTTTTTTGTTTTTAATTAATGTAATATTTTTTATCAATATACAGATTTTAATTGTTACTCTCGCTTATTGTTGTTTTGTCGATTGATCCTAAAGTATTTATCCATGTATATAAAACTCTTCCGCTTCTGAGTGACTGATTGACAGACACCGCACAGCTGGAACTACTGAACGCAAGAAACAAATTTGGCATGTGTGTTCCTTGGAAAGTGTTTGATATCCCATCACCCATGACGAGAAAGAATCCCATTTAAGCGCTCTCTTTCTAGATTTAATTTTACAATATGCGCGGGAAAAGAAGCAACTAAAATATTCTACATTTTTCGCTTCCAGATTAGTATAAAAGTACCTATCATCTTGAGTGTAGTAGTAGTATCTCTTAAAGAGACTTGCTTAATACTACTTTCTTAATTTTAAATTGTTTATTTATGAGTAAAATTAAGAAAGTAGAGTAGACAGTGCTATGTGAAGATACTCAAGGAAATGCCACAAGGGTAAAAACCGGTCAATACATTCGAGTTTCTCCGGTTGGCAACTCATCCCCGGGCAATCAAACAATTAAACTTGCCTTAACTTCATGTACTATACAAGGACTTGATACCCTCAATTGTTATTCTTAAAATGTATTTTAATTATAACTTCTGAAATTGATCAAATTATTGTCAAGAAAATTTGGATTTATTTTTCTGTAAGTGCAAGAAGTAAACATTTATTTAGTGATGTTACTAGTACTTTTGTATGAAAATAATATATACAAAACAGATTTACTAGTATTTAGAACAAAGCAAATAGACAAGTTCTAACAACAACACTAAAAAAAATCTGCTCTTAAAAATACCATTTTGTAACTTAGACTAGATTTACGATGAAAACATCGATCAAATAAATGTAGACATTTTTATCATTATAATTAAGTTTCTAAGGCGATATTGATAAAGCACGTTTTGGATATTTATCGTCTAAAAATCTTCTTTGTTAAAGTATGTATTGATTCGTCTAAATATTATGCAAGAACTTATGGAAAGTGTTAATGATTTTTTATTTTATTATTAGAATATTTTATGATTTGAAATAGTTTATTTTTGCTATAGTAAATATGATTAATTTGATTTATGTTACAATATTTTCGTGCATCACTTTCAATACTTGTTTTATTCGTTTGCAATCGCCTTGTTATCTTATCTAAAACAAATTGCATTTTAATAAAGTGTGATATCAGCGCCATAAAAAGTGAAACTTCTTAATGTATTTGTTTTTCAGGTATTTAGCTTTATTCATATTATAATTATAGAAACTATATATGGATTTCGTCTTAATTTATATATCAACTTTCTGAAATATGTATGTTAGTTAACACGGTGTCTTTATCGTCAATAACCAAAATACCGAAGATTATAGGCTTGTGGCCTGTAAATGTATGTTTGATTTACAATTTACTTAGATCCAAGTTCACAGACTTGATCTAATTAGGTGATTTATTAAACGGACGATCAAATCTCTACGCTTGTTTAAACAGGTGAACATAGGATCAGAAATAATCGTCGTAAAGTATGGCGAACAGGAAAAAAATTAAATCAGCTGTTTAAAAAGTTAATTAACTTGGCTCTTAATCAGTAAGTACGAAATAATCATTGGTTATCGTGTGGTGAACACGAACAAAATTAAATCAGCTGTTTAAAAAGTTGGTGAACTTGGCTTTTAATCAGCAAATTTGCTGACCGAAAATATAATTTGTTGTTTTTTTTTTGGGCCAAATATGGCGCATGCTGTCTTCTTTTTATTCGTATCGACAAAAGAGACAGTATGTGACATCTGCCCGATAAATATCTGAAGATGTATCTATAACCAGTGAAACGGGCCCTTAATCTCCATAAGCTAGATTTGCTCGGCCATACAATATTACGATTTCCTTCCTATATTACCCAACAGGTCTTGGTTTGTTGAGGCAGCTCTTACGTTAGTAAGATGATCCAACCACATTTAACCCCCACTGCTCGACAGGGACGGCAACGAACCCGCCGACTGGTTTATATAGATATCCTGTTTTTATGATAATTCTTCCTGTTAATGAAACTATTTCTAGTATTTTGATTTTCTGGTTTAGCTTGCTTCTCTCTGATCGTAATCGGGCTTTGCTTTTATTGTACTTTTTTATGATTAGTTTACATGTAAATTACTGAGTATTTTTTACCTCTTTTATTATCAAAATGAAAATGAAAATCATAATATTTTATTCAGAAATTAGTCATTCACAGACATTTCCTTAATAAACATTTATTTATATATTAATAAAGCTACAGACTATCGGCATTTCGGTACGATCACTGTTGAGAAGATGGAATGATTTGGAACTTAATCATTGTAAACGTTATGTACACTACCGTCGTGTATTTTTTCTTTAGATAACGTCAGTACTGTTATTATTATCTTTACTTCAATGTGGAATGCAACTGCTGTAACCACAAACCACATTTAGTAATTTATTACTAGTACTTTCATAGCTCCTATTACTTAAGTCGTTAAGTAGTGAAGCTCATAAAGTCGAAATATTATTCTCCCTCTTATGGCCACCCTAATTTTTACCACTACTTATTATGTTTCATTTTCGAAAATACTTTTAAGGTTGCGTAATCCTCTTTAAGTAAATTTACATATATTTTTAGAATATTAATTTACTACTAATAAACTGAAGTTATACTAACATTCATTTCTCTATTGTTACAGATTTGTCCAAAAACAGATTCAGTGAATTGCCAGATGAGCTTACAACGTATATATATCTAGAGAAACTGCTACTGTCACAAAATATTATCAGACATGTACCAGAAACAGTCGGGAGTCTGCAATCTCTGACATATTTAGATCTTAGGTAAGTCTTTAATAGTATTCCAGTTAGTTACAGTTATGATAACTACAATTATCAAATATGTTTATGGTTTACGGTGTAAATAAAAGGTTTTGTTTAGTCAAAAATACTTATTTTAATGGAATGAAACTTACACAAAAATAAGTCACATTTTTGTTGACTCACCACGTGCTGTGATGTGTCAGTTTCGGCAATTAATTATAATAAACGCGTTCATTTTAATTAGCCTCACTAACTATACAAACTACAATAATTTATGGTCCCTTGTGCTCATGTAATTCGCGTTCTTAAGCACTTGCATTAAGTCCATCTTAACATTCAGACGAAACTCTTCTGGTATTGATTTCATATGAGGTAACAAAGACAAAAGGAACAGTTTGTCCGGATCTTCATCACTTTTAACAGGAACATCGACGTTAGCAAAAGCAAACTCACTAGGTCTAGTTGCCCTCGTAGTTTTAGCTGGAACCTCTGACTCTTGGGCGTCGCTGTTATATTCTAAATACACTTCTTGAGCGTCCATGTTGTCGTTGTCATTATCTTCTTCAGAACTCTGATCTTGAGATCTTAATTTAATAGTCCTTTTAGTTCTCCACACTCTTTTGCGTGATAGCGGATAATCATCGGTTTCACTAGAGCCATCGTTAGCTGGTAATTCTTGGGTCTTCATGGTCTTAAGAAGGAATTGCATTTGTTTATTGTAAATATATGGCCTTTTGGTCGTCTTATTGTTGACGTGTTTCTGGAAACAGTCTCTTATGCTTTTCCATTTTTTCTGGAGTTGCAGTTCTAGAAAAAATTAACATACGTATTAATCGTTGTACAATCGCTCTCAAATAAATAAACAAAATACTTAAGTACTTATTCAGTTAGGTCAAATGTTGGCAGTTTTGAATCGTCATTTTGCTATTTCTTTATTTATTGCAAAACTACCAGCTTTTCAAAACGACCACTGCCTGGTGAGCAGAATACGCCGAAAAAAACTCACCAGTGTTGGGCTAAACAATGTTAAAAAATTAATTGTTAATATTTCTTATATTCGCTGGAATCTTGTACATTATCTATAAAATTAACTCTATTTATACATAGAAGTGCACACCGAGACCCATTAATTACCTGTTTTCTTAAAACGACAGCCTAAAGCGACTTAAGTATATATTTTTATTTCTAGCACATATACATTTTGTATATCATTTTTTTCTTTTACAAGTGCAGGTGCAGAGAAAGGAACGTTAATTTTATAATTCTCGAAGTGAAGTTTCCCTGCCACATAATTATATTTCCTACATACCTACCTAAATTTTAAAATGCTCGGTTCAATAAAAAAATTCGAATAAAGTAACACAATACCGTTTCGTCCGGCTTTATATTTACGGGTTTCGTTGCAGTTATGTAGATTTACCAATACATACGTTAAAATTAAACCTCTCAAATCTGTTTTGGTTACTAATGTGTTTTACTAACAAAAAGTATCCATATATTACACAGTAAAAATACGACCCGTAGCGCCATCTGTGTTAATTGCACGGAATTTTTTTGTTAACAGTTGCGTGGGGTCATTCAATCAACGCACGTTTTGTGTTTACATATAGAAGTAAATATGAACTGTGGTAATATTTACCCAACTCTCGAATTTCGCTTTTAGACACTTTCATGTCAGTATTCATCAGTTCGTGAACTATTTCAATCCATAGTTGGTGACGCACATGCTTCGAACGGTAGTCGGGATCTTCGGAATTCCATATTCCGGGCCGCTTTCTAACCTCTTCAATTAACTTCTCTGGATCGTATTCGAATTGCATGTCTTCGAACTGCATAGAGATGCTGACTATTGAAACTTACGTAACAAACACACTTTGTGTTTACGAACGGGCGTTAGCCGGGCGACTGACGCGCGGCGGGGGAACGCCGCGATTCACGGCTCACGGCCTGCTTCAAAATGGCCGCTGCGTGTAGGGTGTGTAAGAGAGCAGAGAGAAATCGGATTCTAGATCGTGAAACTCGTTTGAAAAAACTCACATGTTGTAATAGAGACTTTTAAAGATAATTTTTAATTGGTATTCTTAAAATTTTGATTTTGTGATTTTTATAAAAATTTTAATTTATAATTTAATCAAATCAAAATCTTAATAAAAATGACAGTAAAAATATTTTAAAAGCAAGTGATAAAGACAACCACCATAAAAGTAGTAACGTTTTGTTTTAAATGCTACCTTATAGCTTGTACACTCCAATGTCACGTTTTTTCATGGCAATGTCACAAAACATTAACCGTTGTAACAGCACACTCTGCAGCTGTCGTTATGTTCCTAAAATTCCCTAAGATGTGTACACCTTAGCGTAATGTATAGAGGCGCGGTTCGCTCGCGCGGCTTCGGACAACGAGACGCGTGCGTCCTGTGTCTGCCGCAGTCCAAACGATATTCTGATAACGTGTGTGATCACTGTTTAACGAATATTACTTTGAGTTTGGTTGGAAAGTTATCTCTAATTACTTATTTTTAAAATTTAATTTAGATTTAATGTCTCAAGAATTACTGCTGTCAATGGTTTGATCATTTTGACAGTCAACGCATTGTGGAATTTGATTCCAAAAAAGTTTCTGTAAATTCTCAAAATATGATAATCTATGGATAAAAACGTAGACAGAGCAAATAGATAAAAATAATTTTGTCATAGATACATATAAACGGTACCATTGTTAGGTTGTGTTTGTGCATATCTTGGGAATCGATAGAAAATAATATAAGTTTAAAATAATAACAGAAACAATGAACTGGCCACTAAAAGGTTATCATAATAACAATATTAAGGTTATCAATTTGTGAAGTAATCCTACCTAATAAATAAATTATTTGGTAAATAAATGATTAAATGTTACGAATATTACTTCCTCGCTGATCTGGGAGCGAAATAATAACGTAGAATGTGTTAGCTGCATCCCTTCCTGCACAGATTGTAATGTCAATCAAGGGCAAGAGCTCAATTTACTACTCCTGGCTCTGTCTACCCCGTAAGCGATAAAGAGGTGATGATCTTGGACGCGTGAGAAGGTCATTTATTCTTATGTTCCTTTAAAATTTTCACTCGATCTGATTTAGAAAAAGCATTATTACCAACTCACCTTCATTGACGACCTCATTAGGGCAGTGGGAAAGTCCTTTCTACTATACTAAGTCCCAGGTTGGATTCCTGGTCAGGTTAGGATGAAAAATGATATTTTTCTGATTGACCTGGCTTCTTGAATGTTTAATAATAAAATATACTCTCGTCAGCTCTTCTCCCATAACTTTGTGATTTGTTTTTAAATATAGTTATTCAAAACATTACTAGTTTGATAAAAATGACCTTTGAAACATAATTTGGCTTGCTCAGATATTAGCTATGCTAAATGATAATCAAACAATATGATCTTAAACGAGTACTAGTCAAGTTCTAATTATAATTTGCTGGAGCAGAAAGACGTGCGTTTAAGTACATAATATTGCATATTCTTACCATCCAAAATCGAATTTAATAGCATATATTTCCGTCTTACATGCCCGATATGATAACAAGACTTTGTTTATAAAAAAAAATACATCCTTCAGTTACATGTATGGAGTGCT
>JADGIL010005613.1:4014-18150 GCA_020352625.1 Cactoblastis cactorum | reverse complement strand
TACCTGCCTTATATCAGTATTATACTTGTATAATATACATTGCTTGCAAATAAATGATTTCATTCATTTCGACGGCTTCAGTGGTATAACGGTTAACGTATTTGACCACTACTCAGGAAGGCCCGGGTTCGATCCCCGGTCAGGTCATGAAGGAAAATATAGCTATAAGCTTTATACTCATTTATGAAAATATACTTGTATGTAATATCATATTGTAATATATACGTACATATATAGTTGAAAATTTAGTTTGTAAAGACTACACATTATTGACATAATTATTAACTGTAATGTGTTCCGCAGGAGCCGCCGCGCCCGCCGCACACGCCGCACCCGTACACCATGGAGGCGCTGCTGGGCTAGTGACGTGACCCCGCGCGCCGCTGCCGCCGAAGCTGTTGTATATTCGTGATGTAAATAATCTCCGCCCGCCCCTCGATCGCGAGACGGTAACATTAAAAACGAAGATTGTATTTTTGGTAATCGAATCGCCGAGAATGGATTCTGTAGATAATATTTTAAACTATATTGTTCTTATGTGGTTTGATCTGGCGTTGAGCAAATAATGTATTTGATACATAAAACAATATGTAAGTCTATTTCATTCGGAGATTCATTGTAGGATAATTTACAATTTTTTTCATAAATAAAGCACAAATGGAAATATTGGCTTGTTTTATTTTTTATTCTCATAAATAAGCTATAATTTTGCAGCAAACTCACTATATGTATAACTACTTAATAATGATTTTTTGTCTTGGCAATGTATTTTGTCAGTGACGCCAAGAACAATCAAAGATCTTTGTCACTACAGACATATTTTTAATCGAGTTTGGTTTTTGTACATTGAATAGTACGTGTTTATGTTAGAATTGAAGAATGCTAGAATTAACAAACGAATCTACGAAACATCGTTGTGTCTACCAATTTGTCCCTCCTGTTGTTTGTTCACAGAGTTTCACTTTTTGCACAGTGACTACTTTTTGATAAATGGGAAAGTGTCTGTTTGTTTGTGTCTTCAAAACGGAGCAACGGAATTGTGTGATTTTTATGTAGAGATAGTCGAAGGGCTGGAGTGACGAAGGCTTCGTTTTTTCTCTTTATCCTCTCCCTACCCAATTGAAGCGAGCGAAGCCCTGGGTTAAAGCTAGTATCGTATAAATTAAAATCTATGAACAAATGGAGATGCCCGAGAGAGGCCTTGTCCGGCCGTGTAGTACTCGACAGCCGACAGGAAGTCCATATACTTTATCAAAAATCAAAATCTTTATTTAGAAACTAGCTATTGCCCGCGACTTCGTCCGACGGTTACCTACTATAAATTATATCCCTCAGGAACCGTACATTTTTCCGGAATAAAAAGTAGCCCATCTTTTAATCTAGGTCACATAGTCCATCGCTGTGCCCAATTTCATCCAGATCTGTTCGGTAGTTTTCGTGTGAAGCGCGTACAAACATACAGACAAAAATTCTAAAAACAATCGATATGGCTTCTATAGATCATAGTAAGATCCCCTATATATGTTTTTCTTAAATATCTCCCATGTACAGACATAGCTAAGTTACAATTTTATTTTATGTATAGATAAGACCTTTAAATGTATATGTATTTCACAGCAGTATTAAAAAAGTCTTAATCAAGCTACAGACTACCGGCCAGCTCCATCAGAGATGACTAAAAATGATTAATTGTTGGTATTGCCCGGTGCCATAACAATGGAAAACAAAAAAAACAATTTTTGAAAAAGTTATATTTATTCGAGTACATAACTACATCTTAAAATAAATGGATAGTAATAACTATTATTTCGCGTGATAAATATGTTTTAAGTTGAACTGAGACATCTGACTCTCTAACTCGTAGGCTGCGGTAATGGTTGCGTATAAAAATATTTAAATTTATTAACAACAGTAAGACAACGCTGTTATCGGGAGGAACCTCTTGTATACTTATAGAATTAATTTCGCCTTACGTAACATTTTGTATACAGACAACAGAATTTTGTAGCCGAATTTTATGCAAAGACAGCAATGCAATATCAGGTAATTCGATATAAATTCGTGTTTGCAGTATTCATAAAACGGGAACAAACGAATAAAATTACTGAAAAGTATTTTTAAATGAATGGCACTATTATATTGTGCACGTTGTAACAATCTAATAAATGTCTTTTGTAAAAGATAGAGTACCATTTTCACTCAGGAAATCTAAGGATATGTTGCCTTATATTAAAAGCAGCAAATCGTTAGATATCAGTCAAGTTTGAATAAACTTGTTATCGGATAAATACTTTTCACACGTCAGTTAAAGTTTATACAATTTTATTAATATTAAAAATATATGACGACTGACAAAAATTCGATAAAAACATTATAAGATTAAAAAGCTAATAATAATGTGCAACTTTTTAAAAGTGTCAAACGAAAAGAAACCATGACATATACTTAGGATGATCAGCAGGGGACAGAAATATGCTGAAAAGAAGAAAGAAAGAAGAAAAAGGTACATATAATAGCAATTTGTAAGATACAGATTAAAAAGTTGCATCACTAAAAAGATTCATTTTTTTTCATCATTCGTTCATTATATAGCAAAGAGTAGGTATGCAATTCATGTCAGAACGATCCTAAGTTGAAGTTGAAATGCATACCCTTCTGTGATCAGATGCCTGCGTCACCTCTGAATTAGCACATTTTTGGTTTCATTTGTATGTACTACTTGATAGGCAGTATTTGCTATCAATCATGTATAATGAGTGCAGTATACCGAAACAACAAATTATTGAAGTCAAATTCAGAGGTGAGCCAGGCCTAATGACATAGAAAAATAGGTTCACTCCCGCGGACGTCACAACATTGAATTATTGTCGCTCCCTAACTGTACTCAGAATTAATTGAGCAGGGTCTGTTATAGCTACTTTACACTAAATTCAACTTTGTTGGCAGACGGTCGATACAGTAGGCCTCGTTTACTATTTCATACAATTCCATTAATGATAATATTACATCAGAAATCAGTCCCTTACCATCATTTAACTGTTCTTATAATACATAACCCCATACTTCAACTAAAATTGCAGTAAACTACCTCTACGTTTAATCTCAAAGCCATTCCGAGGCGAGCGCCGCGACGGCGACGTCGAGCGCCGGTGTGCGCGTTGACTTTACCATACATGTACCACGAGACTCTCCAAGTCTCTTTACTCATAAAATACTCATTACAAAAATACTGTACAATTACAATAATTATTTGAAGGTAATAAAACTCTTACTGATATATCGTAAGCGAATTAATTGCTCTGATAAAATCTACGTCCGACCCTCCCACAATAATACACCATTCACAATTATATACAAAGTCTCCTATTATTAATATACATGTTACTTTAACACACATCCAAATTTGATCCCAAAACTGTAGTCTTTATCTCGTTTTATTTTCTAAATTAAATAATGAGATCGAACATAAAATATGGAATTTTTCAAATGAACGAGGAACAGAACCTACCTTTTGAGAATTTGTATTTTTAGAAACGCAGTTTATATGATTAACAACTAGCAATACATAGGCGTAACAGAGCTATTTTAGTAATTTCGGACGAAGCCAGGAATCTGATTTGTAATATTTTCAGTTCATCATAAATAT
This sequence comes from Cactoblastis cactorum, assembly GCA_020352625.1. NCBI lineage: Eukaryota > Metazoa > Arthropoda > Insecta > Lepidoptera > Pyralidae > Cactoblastis > Cactoblastis cactorum. The sequence continues at coordinate 14,504 of JADGIL010005613.1, read as the reverse complement.
GTTCATAATATCTTTATTCGACTCAAGGCACTGATCGTTAACAAGTGATAACTGTTTGTTTGTTTTTTAATTGTCTTAGTATCCTATCCTAACGTAATAGCCAATATTAAAATATTTAATTCGCAGTACAAATATTTCGTATGAAAATACACACAAGACTCTGCGTTAGGTACATACATCTATACTAAAATATATTTCAGTGTAATATACATTAGTTTGTAAATAGATCTCCCGACGAATACTCATGTCGAAAAATCGAATTTCATACAAAAATATTTTCTGTGAGAGCAAAACATTCGTAATAATAGTATATTTTATAAAATACCGCGTTACAACGATATAAACATTGGGTTAGGTGGGATGTAGTTTTTGGACTTGGCGCGCCAATCGTTCGTGATTACATTGGAATGTTAGGGCGTTTGAATACAATAGGAATATATAGAATCTTGGGACTCGTCCCGAATACGTGTGTAAATATCATGATAATGGAGCTTTCTTATTTCCTAATGTTTAAACGTCTTTGATATTTGTTCACTATGTCGAAGAGATTTGGCAGCAGTCGCATGACATCGGCCGCGCCGCGCGGTCTCCACGCGACGGCCATCTTTGTTTCTGCGTTCAGTCTCTCGCGGCTCACCCAGCCGATTGACTCCTTCAGTGCTTTGACAAATTCAATGGCAAATCTAAAACAATTTTGTTATTACATTAATTATATAAATGGTGATTATTATGTAAGTATGCTTAGTCCGGTGTAGTATGAGACTCTCATCTTTATTCCGTTAATAGATCAGACAGGTCTGAATCCAATTTACGCGTTTAATGATTCTATATATTTTTTTTGTCAAGTCCTTTGTATTTGTAAAGCAGTAGAAGATAATAATTGCTTACCTGAAGTTGACTCGTCTTTAGGTATGTGGTTTGTAAGAAGCGGGTGCGCGAGCGGCGCCCAAGGCCCGGGCGGCACCGGCGTCACCGGGTAGTGCAGCCACAGTGGGCCCGGCGCGCGGTACAGTGGCGGCAGGTATGGGTACGGATACGTAAACTCCCGGTACGGCGCCGCCCACCGCGCCGGCGCCGCGTACCGGTACCGCAGGTCTGGCGGCGGCGATTCTCGAACCGCTGCGTACCGGTACCGGTATCCGTCCGGACTCGGGCTCAGGTCCGGCGACGTGACGCTCGCCGGCGACTCTGTCTTCAGTGACGACAACGGCGAGCGTTTGGGCTCGGGCTCGGCACGCGTGGGACTCTCGTCCGGCATGCTCAGCAGCGAGTGGATGCTGTAGCTGCTCACGTTCTTGGTGACGGGCGGGTCACGCCGCGCCGCACCGTTGTGCGCGGTCTTCGGCGGCGGCTGGCTGGGGCCCGGCGACACCGGGTACGAAGCCGTGCTCAGCGTCGGCACGGTCTTAGCTCGCCGCTTGCCGCTCTGATCCTCGAGACTGACTCGTTCCAGTTCTCGTAGAATACGTTTGCGCGGCGACACCATCATGTGTTCTTGCCGGCAGTTGGCCAACTTGGCGTTGATGGGAGCCGGCAGCGCAGCCATCTTCTCGCGCAGCTTGTCGATCGTCCGAGTGAGCTCCTTACGCCTTATTGCGGATCGCGTCTTTTTGTACACTCTTAATTTACGATACTGATACGGTTTCTTAAGTTTCATATGATAATATTTCTCTCTGTCATAGTCGGCCCATCGGTCTTCGTCGGTTCTCGCCTTGACAACGCCGTCCACCGCGTCCTCGTTCCTGGGTTTGTTCTCGGGCGAAGCGACGTCGCCATTGCGTTTGTCGCAGACGCCGTTGGTGAGCGGTCGTCGCACGCCGTTGACGAGGTCGAGATGAGAGGTATCGTAGGGCTTCCTACGCTTGCGGCGACTGGCGACATCGATGACGGCCGTAGTCAGCGAGGCGGGCCGGCAGTAGTACATGGCTAGCTCTTTGGAGAGGTGTCGGCGCGGCGTGGCCTGCTTCCAGCAGTGGTCGCGTTGCCAGGGCGAAGACTGCACGGAGCTGTTGTCGTCAGATACAGAGAGCGCGGCGGGCGGCAGCGTGGCGGGCGGGGTGGGGGGCGCGGCGGCGGGCGGCCAGAACGTCTTGCGCGGCACCGACACCCAGCCCGCGCGCTCTCCCTCGCGCGCGCACCCTCGAACCAATTCCAAGATAAACTTGCCATCTGAAATTATAATTTGTTTGTACAAAATACTATAGCTATTTTATATTCAATTAAATACGAGTGTCATTAGGCAAGTGGTAAGTGGTACACAAGTGGTGGCAAGGGTCACCAATATGCTCACTAACATAATCTCTGTGATTTGAGCAATCCACTTTACACTAATAACATTAAAGTGTTTGTCGATTAACAATATCATCTTCAACGTCACACAAATATTTAATGCATTTTGTTACATAAAAAGCGAAAATTCACCAACTCTGCATACATATGCTACTTCTATGTAAATATTGAACTTAGATAAACAAGCAAATTCACATATTGAGTTGGCCCCAAAATAAGTTCAAGACTTGTGTTGTGGGACACTTATTCAACAATACTAACAAATACGCATGTTGCGTATTTGTTAGTATTGTTGGCCCATGGGCCATGAGAAAAAGATCATTTTCCATCATGACCTGCCCAGGGAGTGAACCCTGAACCATTCTGAGTAGTGTAGTAGTATGAGTAGTCTTAACCATTACATCATCAGGTTGTGTACTGTACTTAGTCTATACTTAATTTACACTTTTACATTATATTTATAATTCATGAGCAGTTTGACTTTTATTTTCCACCGTGAACAATAGATTGACAAGGTGAATTGTTCTTATTATACTGCAATTAAATTTAAAATATTTTTGTATATTTCATGAAACTAATTAATCAGCCCAATGCCAGTGAAACATTAATTTATGCTGTATTGTTTCCAATCCTATAATTACTATCTGTTCATTGTTTCATGTTAAATTATCCTTTTAAATATTAACAAAATTATTTCAATGCTTCAAATGTTGATGGGTCACAATATATTTATAAATATCAGAAGAAATTTACTGAAACATCTTTGAAGAATCCTTAAAGTATCTAAAACAAGAGCCAACCTGATTCCATCACCTGCATTCACAGTTTTCTTTTTATGAAATATAATCCTAGACCATTATTTATTGCAAACTAATATCTCTGCATATATATTTATGACTAGCTTTTACGGTTCTAAGCTACATAATCAAGATGAAATCAACGCAATTGTAAAACAAAAAAAATTGTTACTGGTCTTTTCTTTGGTTTGTACTAAGCAGTTACGATTTGAGAGCCAGAGAGAGTATAAATCAATAAGAATGGATGAAACTGAAAAGTATTTCAAAACAAGTAATAGATTGGTTAATAATTACAGACCATGTGCTATATGTGTCCAACTGTGTGCACAGGATTGTAATCTTAAAAACAGCTGGTCCCATTTTGATGAGGGTCTGATAGAAAAATTACAGAGCAACAGGTGCATGATTTTCATATCAAAAATATTGATGGTAGTTTTCTTTTCATTAAATTTCAAACATAGACCTAATATTCCTTTATCCTAATAAGGATACCAACAAGACACTTGTTGTTTGACCATAAATACACATCAATATCATAATCACTTGCTATTATTTGAACAAACATCTGATTACACAATATAAACAATATTTTAACCTTTCACTTCTTAAACTCAACCATATTATGTAAGTGGTACAATATAAAATTTAAATACCAAAGAAAAGAATACAAAATTTAAAATTTTGGAAGACGCTTCATCAATAATCTTAAAAATAAATAAATATGATGATCAATTTTGCATGAATGGGCCGGTTCGCCCGGGGAAGTATCATACTCCCACAGAAGACCAACGCCTAAATGGCGGCTATCAGCCGCCATGTTCTGTCCGGTGCGTGGGAGAGCCGGAGGCCCAACTCCCATAATCTGTGATCCCGCGGGTGTTGCAGTTGTCTATGGACGGCGGTGATGCTCGTTTGCCTCACTCTAATATAAAAAAAATCATATCTTACAAACTTCTGACCTCACTCTATGCTGCAAACTCTTAACACAATAGAATAATTTACATTTTACAAATATATAATTTATATAGTTGTAATGTTGTATAAAGGAAAGCCAGACTATTATTTTCATAACTACAATGCCTCAAAATGTATACAGAAATCTATGAGTTTTTTTATAATTTATACTCCTGGTATTAGATACAGGAGTGAAAATCTGAAATGAACTCATAATAGGATAATAGTTCCAGAAATAATATAATGATAAATGTAAGACATAGAACTTATGTTTGTTTCCGCTAGGCTGGTCACAGCTTCTTACGAAATACAAAACAATAGCTCAGAGGCTGTGCTTGTGTACTTGGCAACTCATTCAAATGTGCCTATGTATGTTTATCAGAGCATGAATGACTTTCTCAACCTTCTTGAGGCATTGACAAGCTTATCTGGAGGTACATTAACTGGCCAAACTATACCAGACCCGAAAAATGTACTGACCCTTAAAGAATTTGAGCCGCCCTCCCGTCGCGTTGACAGCAGATCCCTGCACTGCAGCATCTTCACTCTCTCTTCCCTTTTCACCACTATTACCATTTACGCCATGTCTTCTGTCTACTTCTTCTGTCATTTTGGTACATGTTGTCAGAGTTGTGTTTGTTCCTTCCTGTATATGCATTTCATGTCTGACCGCTCATGCAGCAATCGAGCACTTTAGTCCGTACGCTCTCGCCATGTCGCACTGATGAACAACGGTGGATTTTTAAACACTTGTAGAATCTGATTCACATTCAATGTTTCCGTCAGAACACTCATCCTAAGGCCACCTGCAGGATAAAAGACAGTCCAAAACTTTCGTATAAACACATTACCGACACACGGACTTCTGTATTAAGCCAATATTATCAATAAGCACGTTTCAAATGGCGCCTATCATTTCTCACTGAATAAATTATTGGAAAACAAATTTACAACGCCGGATTCCCGATTAATATCGGGCCCACGACACAATTCAATAAAAAGCTGTTCGTTTTTCAGAACATAGTTCATTCACACCCAGCATCCATTTTGATTCGTTCAAAATCAAATGATCGTTCTTTTTGTGATTTTGTGATACCGAATGTATTGTTAAAACCGTTTTGTTACTGATACGACAATTATGATAACAATTTTGACTGCTTTTAATTAAGTTTGATAGTAAATTAAAGTGACAATTTATCAATTTTTAATTTTTATTAAAACATAAATATTTAAATACTGACTCTTTAATGATAAAGAAATAAATATTGTATTTCTCCATTTTAATTAAAGTTGTAAGATTGCAAAATAAAACGCATACGTAAGGTCGTTCTGCGGCGAAACAAGGCGAGCGAGGGATTAAAAGTGAATCCCTCATTCTTAATCCCTCTTTTATGCGTTATCAATAGCAATGAGTTATAACTCATGACCATTTTTGTCAAAATAAGTGGGTTCTGCACTTTCTGCAAGACATAGTTCAAACCATACTTTTACAGAATAATATTTTGGCAAAACATTTAACATAAAAGTAGGGCTTGAACTAAAATGTTACAATCATTATTTATATATTTAAAATTCTGTCTTGTGATGGTACTTAAAACTACGTTACGTACGGCATACTATAACTTTAACTAATAATAAAGTAAATTCATGCGATTCCCTCGCCCGCATAAATGTACTTTCTTTTAATAATGACTTAATGACTATATTCATAATGATTTTATTTAATTTTTTTACATGAAAACTGAGATTGTTTTATACGTTTTATTTTGGAGAAATTATCTTAGAATCTTAGTGAATTTAGCTTTATGTCATGCGGGATTTTTTGAATGCAGCCCTAAAATCGGTGGTGCCGCCATTTTATAATTGAATGACATCGAGTGTCCATTCATTCATTTTGTCGTCATCATTTTCTTCTCTCCTTTTAATTTTGTATGCAAAAGAAAAGGAGGCAATTTTTTTATTACAACTGTCATTTCATTAACATTGTGAAAGTTTGTTTGAATGCTGGAATGGTGGACGCATCGGTACTCAGCAGGAAATAATTTTGCCATTTTACTTTCAGGCGATTGCTTGTGATTATAAGTGCTTTGATTTTAAAGAACTCCTTCAAAATTTCAATATGACGTCGTCGGAGGTGTCGTTTAATCGTAAAATAATATCAGAAGATCTGTCGAATGTTGAATTCGACACAAGCGAGGATGTGGAAGTAATCCCAACGTTTGATTCCATGGGCCTCAGGGATGAGCTATTGCGAGGAATCTATACATACGGTAAATATCACTTTATACTTATAAAAATTTTCATTGTAATAGTTTGTAATGTATACCTATATATTCTTGGTTAACTGAAATTATAAATACCACGCTTATGTGTTTTGTTTTAAGGATTTGAGAAACCTTCTGCGATCCAACAGCGTAGTATCCTACCTATTGTCAAAGGCAGAGATGTAATCGCACAAGCTCAGTCTGGTACAGGCAAAACAGCAACCTTTTCCATCTCTATTCTGCAGTCTTTAGACACAACACTGCGTGAAACACAAGTTTTAGTATTGTCACCAACTCGTGAGCTAGCAACACAGATCCAAAAGGTCATACTGGCTTTAGGAGATTTTATGAATGTCCAATGCCATGCCTGCATAGGTGGCACAAACCTTGGTGAAGATATAAGGAAGTTGGACTATGGGCAGCATGTGGTATCAGGCACACCCGGAAGAGTATTTGGTTAGTATTATGAAGTGACAATTTGTATTATAAAACTTGTCATTTTTTATACTTTTCTATCTAAACAAATTTATTTCATGAACAAAAATATTTCATCAAATTAATAGGGTTATTGATTATATGACAAAACTCTGAAAGTTGAAAGAAGCTTGAATAATAGTTTGTTCAAGCTCTTAATATAATTATTTATTTCACATAATAATTCTGTTATTGCAGATATGATCAAGAGACGTGTACTCCGTACCAGATCAATCAAGATGCTAGTTTTGGATGAAGCTGATGAAATGCTGAACAAAGGTTTTAAAGAGCAGATTTATGATGTATACCGTTATCTGCCTCCAGCTACACAGGTGGTGCTGATATCAGCTACTTTGCCGCATGAGATCCTTGAAATGACTTCTAAATTCATGACAGACCCCATTAGGATCTTGGTCAAGCGGTATGTACCATGTTCAATATTACACCAGTTTGACTGACAGCATTCACAAATTTTGAATAAAGGTTTATGACTTGAAAGAGTAGGTTAATTATGCTAACACATATTTCTTTTTTTAATAATAAACAATATACGAATTTTATTAAATCTGTTTATAGTGATGAGTTGACACTGGAAGGCATCAAACAGTTCTTCGTAGCAGTAGAACGAGAGGAATGGAAGTTTGACACACTGTGTGACCTCTATGACACACTGACCATCACACAAGCAGTAATATTCTGCAATACCAAGCGGAAGGTCGACTGGCTGACACAGAAGATGCAGGAGGCCAACTTTACAGTCAGCTCAATGCATGGTGATATGCCACAAAAAGAGAGAGATAATATCATGAAAGAATTCCGTTCTGGCCAAAGGTAAATAAATTTTCCCCTATAAACTATTTGATTGAGTGTTGTAGATATTAATTGATTATAGAAAAAAATTATAACCTTAAAATTTTACCTAAACTTTTTAGATCCAAAATAGTTGTGGATATAAAAAAAATAAGTTGAAGTAAATAAAAAATTAACTTCATGACACCATTGGAATTTTCTAAATGGTTAGAAAGGGAAGGCCTTTGCCCTGTAGTGGGACCATGGTAATGGCCAATTTTAAAAATTCGTAATGCATTAATTTTTTTGTAAAAATTTTTGCTACAGAAATTACTAGTTGCACAAATGTAGAAATTTTTTAGATGTTTAATTTCATTGTTTCACTCCTTGTCCTCAGCCGTGTTCTGATCACGACAGACGTGTGGGCGCGAGGTATTGACGTGCAGCAAGTCTCGTTGGTCATCAACTACGACTTGCCCAACAACCGTGAGCTGTACATCCACAGGATCGGCCGTTCGGGCCGTTTCGGCCGCAAGGGTGTCGCCATCAACTTCGTCAAGTCCGACGACATCAGGATACTCAGAGACATAGAGCAGTACTACTCCACACAAATAGACGAGATGCCAATGAATGTTGCAGATTTGATTTAAATTATAGTATAGTTAAACTTTTTGTAATGCAGCAATATTAAACTGCACACCATTTTCAGTATAAGCACCTTATTCTGGTGAAAGAGTTGTAAGGAATCATTTTCCTTACTCACTAAGCTATCGAACTTATCTAGGTTTTGTTTCAATATATGGATGTGATTTATAAATAAATCATTTTCACTTGATTATATATTTAATTTGTTCTTACTTACTTTGCCTCAGTCACATTTTGTTTTAATGCAATGTATTAGAAGATTTTTTTAAATTTTCATATAGGTAAATCTTCTGTATTTCGTCATTTGGCTTTAGAACCGTAAAAATGACTGGTGTTTACGTGTTTTCCAACAGCGCACATTTAAAGAAAAGCTCATATAGTAAAGTTCAGAAATAGGAGTACCGAATAGGTGGTAAAATATATATGGATAACGAGCTTTTGCACGCGGCTTCGCTTGCGTGGAATTTGGTCTGCCACCTAGAACTATTCAAGATAGATAACTTTTAGAGGGCAGATTTTTTCCCAACTTTATTGCCATGTATCGACATTACGATCAAAATTACATCAAATCATTACAAATTGTAGCCTATGTGTTATTCTGCTGTAGTGTACTGTAGTTTCATTAAAATCCATTCAAGAATTTTTTCAAGGGTTTTTTTTATAGAACTTGGCGGCCGACGACCCTAAGTTGTTGCCGTGTCGTCCCATGGCACAACAACGCGCCATCTACCTTCCAAAAAAAAGTAACATCAGAGGGGGTAACTTACATACCTATATCCTCATCACATTTATAAGTAGGATAGGATACTGGGAGGGTCTGTATTTGATGGTATGTTTTGCAAAACAAACAATATTTGTACAATTTACAAATTTATTCAGATAAAACTATGCACTATGCAACTCATAAATATTGAAAGCTTTATAATCTACAAGTACACACAACTAAAAATTTCAGTGTTAAATTGCGAATAATTTATCTATAATTTTGGAATGTGAAAGTTTGATATACAGTGCTGTAGATATTTATTTTTTAAATCCATCTGAGATCCATCCATGCCACCATCATTGAATTTCTTTGGCTTTTCCACTTTGCTCAACAATAAAGAATTACATTCACAACAAAAACAAACTGAACAAAATCAAACCAATTATCATTTGACACCAACAATGATATTTCGACAAAGTTACATTTTCAGAATTATAATTATTTGTATTAGAAAACAAGACTATGTGTGTAAGTTAAAACCGTGTCAAACTAACGAATGTCATGTCAAACAAGACTAGATGAAGACTGCTCATTTTTAAGCAATGAGCAGTGTTTTGCCGAAGATTCTTTTCTAGCGAGATTGTGAGTGTAGTTGTTTATCATACATCAATGCTTTTCCATAATAAAATATTATATTTTGTGAAGGACATTAATATTAAAATGTATCATCTATCATCTTTACAATGACCTAAACAGTTGAGGAAATAATTGGAATGGCCTTCTTTCCATATATATGTCAACACTATGTAGATCTAAGGGCCAAACCCCAAATTTTGTATAAAGAGTAACACAAAAATATGTATTCTTTAATTTTTTTCTGACTTAAGTGATAAGACAAGGATTTTAAGTTTATTTTTATGATGATATAAGTGAAGAACATACAAGCATTTGACCATTTTCTAAAATATATTGCAAATTTAGTGAAATGATCTAGTGAATTCCCTAGATATACATACATTGGGCTTTAAGCTCCTTTAAAACTATACCTATGGCATACTTTTGTGTTAAATGAAATAAATATTTACACATTATACATTCCTAGATTAATAAAATTATGAGGTTAACAATAATGATGTGATGCTCAACAATAAATTTTATCATCTTGGTCACAATAGAAGATCTCACAACATGACAATCATTTTACTCAAGGACCCTCTAAAGAATTTGCCTTAACTTATCAATATTCTTAAGGCACAAGTTTAAAAATAAAGAAGAACAATAATATAATTAAACAGTTACAAACATTAAGTAGGTATATCTGACTTATTGAAAAAACTACTTTACCAATAATAAAGTAATACTTCAGTTGGTGTATAAGTCATTGCAAGTTGCAGCAATTTCTTTAAATCTTTCATAACAAAAATCTCCATGTATTCTTATTATTACCTCAATTTCATTATAGTTCAGCTTCCGATGTAGAGTAATGTGCATTCCAACGCCTGTACACAAATATACACACTACTCCTAGCAAAAGAGCTACCAATATCTCTGTTACTTTATCTAAAAAGCTTG
>JADGIL010005603.1:0-24215 GCA_020352625.1 Cactoblastis cactorum | reverse complement strand
ATATATATATATATATATAAATACGAGTCACGAGCATATGTTAGTTTGTAATATTAAATCAATAAAACTATCTATATGACTATGTAACTTTTACATTTCAGAGTGAAAGAGGCCCGAAGAAAGGCGGCTTCGGGCGAAGGGCCTCCTGTGTTATACCTGAATGCTGGGGACACCTACACAGGCACCGCCTGGTTCACAATCTACAAATGGAAAATTGCCGCCGAATTTATTAATGCTTTACAACCGGACGCCGTTGTGAGTATATTTAACTGATTTAATTTGAGGATTATAGAAAATGTTGTGTTGTAAATTGTACTGAATTTGATTGTCAGTATATGTCCGCCATTAGATTTAATATTATGATTGTCAGTATATGTCCGCCATTAGATGTGCCAATTTTGTGACTGAGTTTTTTTGCCTACAGTGAGTAAAAAATATAAAGATAGGAACAACAATAGAAGCTGAATCGATTGGTGTTCAATATATTTCTTGTGTATAATTTAGGGAATTTGACCACCAATTAGCGTCAATGATCATTAATAAAAAAAGTTGCCAGTATTGTATACAATAATGCTTGAAAATCATCATATACCTCATCATAAGTATTTGGCAAAATGAATTAAATATTCAGAACCAAAAGTAAATTTACATGAATGAGAACAACAATACTTAGATGTTGACTATATATTCACACTGTCGCAGACATTTACTTATCGTTAAGTGTAAAATGCCGTTAACAACGTACGTTATGTTGTTAACACTGCCATAGTACTGACACAACTGACGCCGCGTCATGAGATGACTCAAAAAAGAAGTTGTATGGAGCGATGCCAAAAATAGGGGTATTCACCGGCCGGAAACGAACCTGAATGACCTGTCTGGGCCAAAACTAGAACTGGCAGGTAGACAGTGATTGTTTAATTAGCATTAATGAGACGAATCATCAAAATATAATTCGACCAGTTGTTTTACGTCTCGCATGACATATCGACGACTATTTTCATATAATGTAGAGACGCGTGTATCAATGATGGATCAGTTGTTGAACTAAATCAATCAAAGTTTTAGTTCGTTTTATAGAACAAAACATGGAAGCTATAAAACTAGGTTTTTGAATTTGTTAATGTTGCCTTTTGTTATTGTTTTGTATTTGTTGTGTTTTGTATGCGTACAATTTATGTATACTGATGTTATAGCATCAGGGTTTTATATAAGATATAAGCATTTAGCATCTTCGTTTACAGTTGGTATAAAATATATATACTTATTTCAAACCGTGTTTAAAATCGCTTTTGTCCTTCACCAATTTCACGCTTATCATTACGTTATCGTGACTGTATTTATATCTTTATTGTATTGTTTGAACATTTTCAGCTAAATTATCAACTTCTGAACACTTATCATAATACAAACAAAGAATCTGAAGAAGTTGATCGGCGAAACAAATTTAATCTATTCCTGGCATTTGAATTTGTTTTACCTGTGTCATTACATGATTTGATTTGATATAAGTCTTACGATATTAAGCATTACAACTAACCGTTTGTGTATAATTAAAAAAGTACATACCTACGTACAATTATGTACTATTTAACACAAACAGGTACAAAATGTACCTATGTTTGACAAATAAATATATTGATTGATCAATTGCAACGTCAACTAATCTAGAACAAATCTTTATTCCCTAGTAATAGTGACGAAATTGTAACTAATTTTTGTCGGTTGATGTACTGTTGACAGTACATAATTAAAATAAATAAAACTCTATGATGTATAAATGAAAAACGAAAAGATTCCAGACTTTGCTAAGTTGTTCCAGACTTTGTTAAGTTTGTAGTGATCACGTAGCATTAATTAAAAGTGTAAAAACAACAAGAAAAGGCTTCCGTGATTAAAATTATTTTAAGCCAATTACAATTAAAAAGGAATCTACTGGAATTAACTCGTAGTAAGTTGACAAAATGATTTTATCATATTTTAATATATAACTAACAAAAATAATGTTAATAAATCTTTTATTTTTAACCATACTAATACACTTTAATTACCTAATTATCTGTGTAGATAAATAACTTAATTTGAAAGTAATAAATTAACATTAACAAATCTGGGTTTTTTATTCGCATACTCTTTATTTTAATTTATTAAAAAGGTGATTTTAAATTATGTGAGATTCGACGAGTATTTTTTGTATTTGAAAGTAGATAATTATTATCAATGTCAAAATAATATCTACCCAAGTATATTTAATCTTAGGCATCTCTCATTACAGTATTTTTAAATATTTGAAGTATTACTGAATTCTTTGGATTCAAAAGAACATTTAATTTTTTAAAGGATGTTTCAATGAACCCGTGTTGCTACTTGATTTGAAGTCACCTTGTCAAGTATTTCTTACAAATCATAACAATAATTTAGTTATGGTTGTGGTATTATTTATGCTTATTATGATATTTGTGACTGGAAATGGGTATGGGATATATTGTTATTTTTTAACAATAGTCTAACAATCTTTTTTTAGTTTGTCTTAGTGTCTGAATTTTCTTATTTAAGTATATTTAATACACGATCACCAGCCATTTAAGCGGATGATCGCGAAAGAAGATTAAGCCAATAGTTTTTTTAACCAAAACAGCACATTATTGTAATCCATTGTTTAATCTTTTAATTCTTACCAATAAATAGCTAAGTTCAGAGTATTACAGATACATAAATAGAGCCTGGATTTTTCTGACATGATTAACAGCAAATAGAATACAAATACTTTAAGTAAATTCTTAATTGTTATACCTCTTGTTACACAAATAATTGTTAATTTACACACTTTCGCAATTTTAATAAATATATTTTTATTTCAGTCACTCGGGAACAACGAGATGGAACCTGGATCTACGGAATTTTCGCAATTTATCAACAACATCAACCCTCCTATCTTATCCAGTAATGTTTTATTTAAAAATATTCATAGCAAGAATCTAGAAGCATCTGTAATTTTCGACATTCAAGGAAGGAAAGTTGGAATTGTTGGATACCTCAAACCAGAAAACCAAATTCTTGATAGTGCTGGCGATGTAGAATACATAGAAGAAATTCTTGCATTGAAAGAAGAAGTAAAGAAACTACAGGATTTAGGTGTTAATATAATTATAGCACTGGGGCATACTGATTATGAAAAAGACATAGAAATAGCAAGGGAAATCGAAGGAGTTGATATTATCATTGGGGGACATAAAAATATGTACTATTGGAATGGTACAGCGGCAGAAAACCAAGATCTAGAAACAAAAGTTATCACACAAAATTCTGGAAACAAAGTTTTAGTGGTGCAGTCATACGCGTATAATAAATACTTGGGAAGATTTACTGTATCATTCGATGATAATGGTAAAATTACAGATTATATCTCAAAACCTATTCTTTTAGACAATACTGTTACCCAGGATCCTGAATCTGTAAATATACATTACATAAATACCAAAAATATTGCCTTAACATCCGAAGAAGTTGTCGGACAAACATCTGTAGTGCTCGATGGACAGTCTTGCCGCACTGAAGAATGTAATCTTGGTAATCTTGTCACTGATGCCATGATGTATTATTACGCAACTAGATACCAAGGGGATTCATGGACTGATGCTCCAATTGCCATTATTCATGGAGCTGCCATTGCTGCATCTATCGCACCTCAAAATCGACCAGCTTCCGTAACCAGAGGCGACTTATTGGCTGCATTCCCTGTAGCAAGTAACTTAATTGTTATGACGATGAATGGAAGCGTTTTAGTCCAACTATTAGAACATGCTGTAGCAAATTATAACCCTTCAAATCCATCTGGCCAATTCTTGCAGTTTTCAGGTGTTAGAATCATATATAATTTTGAAAACGAGGCGGGATCAAGAATAGTGTCTGCTGTTGTTCGATGCTCGTCTTGCGCAGTACCTTCATTCTTTGTAATTGACAGCTGGCATAATTACAAAATAATAATGCCTCAGTCTATATTTGCAGCTCAATACGGTTATTCCATGCTTACTGATTTACCAAGAGAAGAGCTCGCCTATGATGAAGTGACATGCTTAGCAGAATATATCAATCTGAGAAGTCCTGTTTATCCCGAAGTAGCTGGACGAATCGTTTTACGAAATGTACCTGTGGTACCTGATATAACTGTAGCGCCTAGTACAACTGATGCGCCTGATATAACGGAAGCACCTAGTACAACTGAGACGCCTGCTCAACCTGATTCTGCCGCGACGTTCTCTTCTTCTATTGTTATAATTGTACTTGTTGTTCTTCTACGCATTGTGGCTTAATTTTCATAAAAGTTAATATTGAACATAAAATATATTTTTAATGAAGTTTCTGTTTTAATATTTACTTCCATTTATCTTATTTTCGATCTAAATCTTCATAGACAAAATCAACAAGTAAGTATGTATTGTTCATCGAGTGAACATATAATATATAATGCAATGAAGAATTATTCTTGGATAAGTAATCACATTTAATCGATACTTTTGATAGTGTGCTATCTTTTTCAATGTTTCTTTATATAACGCTGGCTCTAATTATTGCTAACAAGCACCAAAGTAAATGACAGTTTTCTGTCAGACCCGAAATCCAATTAATATTGATATTATTATGCCTTGCATGCAATCCATTGCAATAAACAAAACTGTATAACATTATTTATTTTATTGATGCTTTTAAATTTCTATAGTGCCTAATTCTTGACATTACAAGTACTTCTTATTTTTATTCATGAGCTATTAAACCAATGAATGCTGCACTGCATGAAAACTTTTATTTGTTCTTTGCTATCTTTTCCGGGATTCTGTTTTTCAAAGTATTCCATATAATTAGCATATTAAACCATTAATTTACGTATTTTTGTTTGTTTCAGTCACTCGGTAACCACGAATTGGACAATGGAATATCTGGATTGACGCCATTCATAGAAAATGTAACTTGTCCAGTCCTTGCAGCAAATCTCAACCTCACCTTGGAACCAGAACTTGAATCTGAAACAAATCTCATGAACTCTGTAGTATTTAATATATCTAATATCAAAATAGGTGTCATTGGATATTTAACACCAGAAACAAAAATTTTAGCCATAAGAAATGACATTATATATGAAGAAGAAGTACTGGCTGTCAGAAAAGAAGCAGAAAAATTAAAAAAAGAAGGAGTAAAAATATTAATTGCATTAGGACATTCTGGATTTACAAAAGATCTTGAGATAGCCAAAAAAGTTAAGGATATAGATCTTGTTATAGGAGGACACACAAACACCTTTTTATGGAATGGATTAACTAATGAAACGGAAACACCTGAAGGCCCTTATCCGACTATAGTAAAACAAGCGTCAGGAAAACAAGTACCCACAGTTCAAGCGTATGCATATACAAAATATTTAGGCAAACTACACTTAGTATTTAATGCCAATGGTGATCTCATCGGTTTTAATGGCAATCCAATCCTTTTGGACAAATCTGTACCTCAGGATCCCGATGTTTTATCTATCGTTAACAAATACCGCGGTGAAGTACTTAAAGAAACTGAAATAGTAGTAGGCAAAACTTCTGTTATTTTAGATGGAAATTCGTGTCGTGTCAAAGAATGTAACATGGGCAACTTGATAGCCGATTCCATTGTGGATAAATATGCTTCAGAGTATACAGGTGAAGGTTGGACTGATGCACCAATTGCTATTATACAAGGAGGTGGTATAAGATCTTCTATAGTCAAATCACATTTACCTTCAAATGTGACAAAAGGCGAGGTTTTAATAGTTCTACCGTTTGGTGGTAATATAGTAAAAGTTTCAGTAAACGGAACAAACGTTCTAAAGATGCTTGAACACGCCGTTGCCTATTACAGACCGCTACGTGCCCCCGGCCAATTTCTCCAATTTTCTGGAATACAAGTTTATTATGATTTAAAGAAAAAACGAGGAAAGCGAGTTACAAAAATATTACTCCGATGTGGTCTTTGCGATATTCCTAAGTACTCAGCTCTGAACGTAACTCAGAAATATAATATTTTAATGCCTTCATTCCTTTCAACGGGAGGTGATGGTTTCTCAATTCTTAACGGTCTCCCGTCTGTTAATTTACCTTATGATGAGCTAAACTGTACAGTTGATTATTTTAAAAAGCACAGTCCTATATATTCAGCTATCGAAAATCGAATAATTCTACAAAACGCACCTTTGCTTTCAAGTTCTTCAATATCCATGAATTACTCATTTGTATTGATTACTTTATTAGCAATGGCCGTTTTGTATAAAGAATGACATTGATATTTTTTATTATTTATTTGTTACTTTAGTAATATATTATTAAAATTAAGTCACAAATCAGTGTTATAACAATATGAATATACTTTAGATTAAATAAAAATATCATCTTTATAAATAAAAATGAATTGCCAAAATGTATGTATGCGCATAACATCAGAACGACTGCACCACATTGGATGATTCTTTTTTTATGTGTTCCTTATTGTCAGAACAAGGTTCTTATATATAAGAAAAACATGGCGGTACGAAGATCGCCGGGTCAGCTAGCTATCAATAAATCAAATTTGATTGTGAACTATTACCTGACAGTACTAATATAGGTATAATGATAATATTATATCTGCTGATGTTATTTAGTATGTGTTTAATAGAGGTAAATAAGCACAAATTATTTCACAATTTTGTTTACCTACACAAAAAACTTTTGTGTTATTATTACCTACTTTTTCCTTAATAAATAAAAATAACATAAATAAATTCATACTTTATATTAAGCCCTTAGAAATAAATGTTTATTTTATTCTGCTTACTGATAAGGTCCAATATTAAATTGTTTGTTTCAGTCTCTCGGAAATCACGAATTTGACAACGGCGTGAATGGCCTTACTCCTTTCATAGAAAGTATTAACACTCCAGTGTTAGCAGCTAACTTAATACTCTCCAAAACTCCAGAGTTAGCCGCGGAAAAGAATCTCAAGAATTCAACGGTCATCACCGTAGCTGGTCACAAAATCGGTATTGTGGGATATTTAACACCAAATACAAAAATTTTAGCAGTAAAAAATAATGTAGAATATATTGATGAAATCGTTGCACTAAAAGAAGAGGTTGCAAAACTCAAAAGCCAAGGATGTACAATAATTATAGCATTAGGACATTCTGGTTTTGCTCGAGACTTGGAAATTGGAAAACAAGTTGAAGGTATCAATTTGGTTATTGGAGGACATTCTAACACTTTTCTTTGGAATGGAACCTCTCCAGATTCAGAAGAAATACAAGGTCCATACCCTACGTATGTAGAGCAAACACCAGGAAAATTAGTGCCGGTAGTGCAAGCTTATGCTTACACAAAGTATCTTGGCAAACTGCATTTAGTGTTTGACAGTAATGATAATATTATATCTGTTGATGGTAATCCCATCCTTCTTAATAGCTCCATTCCTCAGGATGAAGATACGTTAAAAATTGTAGAAAATTACAGAGTACAAGTGAATAATGTAACACAAGTTAAAATGGGAACTACTTTAGTTCCTCTTGATGGTTTAAATTGTCAAAGAATGGAATGCAACCTCGGAAATTTGATAGCAGACGCTATGATTTATACTCATGCAATAAGTTATACAGGAAAGCATTGGACAGATGCACCTATAGCCATTATTCAGGGTGGAGGTATTAGAGCTTCCATAGACCACACAAAAAAGCCAGCTGTAATAACAAGAGGAGATCTTTTGGCTGTCTTGCCCTTCGAAGGTAATATATCAAGAGTGACAATGAACGGTAGCGTACTATTAGAAATGATTGAACATTCTGTAGCAAGATACAATTTTCTTGATTATCCAGGTGAATTTTTGCAATACTCTG
The DNA here is from genome assembly GCA_020352625.1 of Cactoblastis cactorum. Taxonomy (NCBI): domain Eukaryota; kingdom Metazoa; phylum Arthropoda; class Insecta; order Lepidoptera; family Pyralidae; genus Cactoblastis; species Cactoblastis cactorum. Next base: position 16,330 of record JADGIL010005603.1, on the reverse strand, counting down.
GTATCAAAGTAGTATATAACATGATGCTACCATCGAAATCCAGGGTTGTAGAAGCAAAAGCAAGATGTGCGATGTGTGATATACCCGAGTATTCCGTAATAGAAAATGATAAAGTATATAATGTTTTGATGCCCACTTTTATAGCAAATGGCGGTGGTGGGTATACTATGATTGTTGGTTTGCCAACAGAAACGTATGCTTATGATGAACTATTTTGTTTAAAAACTTATTTGCAAAGATACGCCGATGTTATGCCCGAAGTGGAGGAACGATCCATATTATTGAATCTAGACGCACTTAAATCATTGGCCTTAGATTTATCACCTTCACTTTATACAGTATTAATATTAGTATTATTTACACTACATCTATACTCATAAATAAGACTAAGGCACTGATATTTACTAATGGGTAATAAATTACTAAGTAGAAAAAATAATGGAAACTCTTACAATGCATTTTTAGAAAGTAATAATGATAAAGCTATTTTGCCCATGTACAGAATGTTTGTTCTGTGTTTATGTTAATATATTTTCAGTATTACTCTAGAAAACTATTATAATATATGTACCTAAATTTATCTCCAATAATGTTAGTATATAAGAACTTTTTTATATAGAAGATTTTAATTATAATTCAAATCATAATTGTAACCTATAGAAGCCAAAAATATAATTTTTTGAATTTTTGTCTGTCTGTATGTTTGTATGCGCATCACATCATCCTACCGAACAGATCCCGATGAAATTTGGCACAGCGATGGACTATGACCTAGGATTAAAAGATGGGATACTTTGTTGATTGTAACCGAGTCAAGGGCTGACAAGATATTATAGTATCCATTGGTCGGACAAAGTCGCGGGTATTAGCTAGTATAAAATATAATTATATATTTTATATAGATATGACAGACGTGTCGAGCAGTATTACAATAGGCTTTAGCATGGATTTACATAGTTATAAAAACATGTCGGGTAAAAGTTCACAAATGTTTGCAGTTTTTTTTTACATTAAAACTAAGCTTGTATCACTTTAATTAGGTACCTCAAGCAAAAACATACATTATATTGTTTTCGTACAGTCAACCAAATAATCAACTCTACTACTTTTGTGTGTGTAGTATAATATAATATACACATAGACACACTATATTATATATAGTGTGTATATGTGCATTAATGCGTGTTCTGTCTTAAAAGTACTGCCTAGATAGGGCACAAAGAAATAATAAATGCGTTACTAGGACTTGACCGTTTATTACGGCAGTCGGAGAGCTACTAATCTCAGCTCCGTTGAACCTTATTATCTAAGTATAAACATATGTATTGTGATGTCACTACACAACATTTACATTTAACAGTAAAATACTTTTAAGATTTTCCCCCACAAATATGCAATACAATTTATTTGTTTTTTTCAGCTTATTTGTGGGGTCAAAACACAACGAATAATAATCTGTTTGTAATGTTTACGTATAGGCAATAAACAAATTAATTTTTTGAGTTGCTGGATAATTAATTATACGGTTGACTGTACTATAAAAAGCAGGGTAGCGCAGCGCCCCGTTGCGATCATTCGTTTGGTAACTAAACTTAAAAACTAGAACTATATTTTTTATGATCAAAATACAGTAACTGAAATGGCATCATTTTATAAGTAATTTAATACTGATGTACAGTCAACCACATAATTAAGTATCAAGGGTTACTAAAATACTTTTCATTTTTTCCCACTTAAATAAGCACTACAGCCAATTAGTTATTTGTTGGTTGAGCGTAACGAATATACCTACGTGGGAAAAAATCTTGAAGTACTTACTTTTGAGTCCTTGGATACTTATTTATATAGTTGACTGTACCTACTCCTACACTACTGTATTCCTACTTAGATATATTTGTTTTTACTATATGCATCGATTTATTTAAATAATGTTTTCTCACCAATTTTTGTTTACTATTTAAATAATTAAATGTGAAAAGTGAAGGTATCATGTTGGCACCATTAGCAATAAGATTAGCAAAGTAAAAAATACCGGTCAAGTGCGAGTCGGACTCGCGCGCTAAGGGTTCCGTACCATTATCTATGAAAAACTAAAAAATAATCGCGTTTGTTGTATTGGAGCACCCCTTAAATAATTTTAATTTAACTATTCATATTTAAAGTTAATTTATAAATACATATTCCATGAATATTTCAAGCGTTTACTTATTGCTGTTATCAATATAGAGCAAAATGAAACAAAAAAATCACATTTGTTGTATGAGAGCCCCCTTAATTTTTATTTTAATATATATTTTTATTTTACTATATAAATACCTAATCTGTAAAAATTCAAGCGTACCTATATCTGTTATTGTTATAAATATCGATCAAAAAATCAAGTTTGTTGTATGGGAGCCCCCTTAAATTTTTATTTTATTTTTAGTATTTGTTTTTGTAGCGGCAACAGAAATACATCATCAGTGAAAATTTCAACTCCCTAGCTATCACGGATAATAAGACAGACATCCCGCAGCCTGGTGACAAACAGACAGACAGCGAAGCCTTAGTAATAGGGTTCCGTTTTACCCTTCTGGTACGGAACCCTAAAAATACTTTGCTAATGGTACCAATATGATACCTTTCACTTATTTATAGTATTATTAAAATAATAAAGTTCCTTAATAATAAATCCTATAATAATATAAGTGAAATTAAATTAATAAATACTTTACAATCAGATCTAGTTTAATTAAACCTAAGTTACATACCCATCTATTAGCATGCATATTACCTAATAACTTATGACGGTCGTATATTACCTATAACGGAATGTTAATTTTACAACTTTATATATGTGATAACGTTACATTGATTACATTTGTGTAATTGAAATTCTAAGGTGACAGCTTAGGGTGACAGTCAAAACTTCCTTTTTTAGTAAAACCCTCAAAATTATATAGAAATATAAAGTAAAACTTTGACTGTATTTCGCATCCAGCTCAACTATTATTTATCGCCGAAATTGGCCATCTTGGGCAATATGATAACAACGGCTGCATTACAAACCGGCCAAGAAATTCTTAATGAAATTCTTACAAAGCCAACAACGACACAAGTTTTAAAATAATCATCGATATAGTATTTTTAATATGGCTTAGGAAGATTAATCCTACTTACTTGCAAAAATTTACAGTGTCATTTTCTATTAAATCACTTAGATCATTTATTTATGATATAAGCTAAATTAGCAAAAAGAAAATTTAATAAAAATTGATAATTGGTACATAACTCATCCAATGAAACATTTAACTAAACTGTATTCTATAAATAAAACTGTTATACTATATCGATGACAACGAATCTTTCTTTCCTTACAGTCACTCGGCAACCATGAATTCGACGAGGCGGTTGAGGGTCTTATTCCATTCATCAGAAACTTGACGACTCCAGTACTGGCTGCTAACATTATACTAGACAACGTGCCAGAACTACAGAACGAGAAAAATCTACATACCTCAATAATCATTCCAATTAATGGCACCAAAGTCGGCATCATAGGTTACATAACGCCTGAAACGAAGTATTTGGCGCCAAAAAATAACGTTAATTACGAAGATGAGATTATTGCTATAAGAAGAGAAGTAAATAAACTAAAGAAGGATCATGTTAATATAATCATAGCTGTGGGTCATTCAGGGTATATCAAAGACTTAGACATAGCTCGAGAAGTAGAAGGACTCGATTTAGTTATAGGAGGACACTCTAACACATTCTTGTGGACTAGTAACACTACAGAAGAAAAACCAGAAATTCCCCAAGGACCTTATCCAAGAAGAGTAAAACAATCCACGGGTAAATCCGTATTAGTTGTGCAAGCGTATGCATATACTAAATATATGGGTAGATTACATATGATTTTCAACAAAGATGGAGAAGTGATTGAATACGACGGTACACCACTTCTATTGAATCAGAAAATACCCAAAGACCCAGAACTCGTAGCAATAGTTGACAAATATAGAAAAGATGTAGATAATATTTATAATGAAGTAGTTGGAATCTCGAGAGTTTTTCTGAACGGTGATTGTCGTCTGAGAGAATGCAATATGGGAGACTTGATTACAGACGCTATAATAGATTATACGAAACAAAAATACTCTAATGATGTGGATATAGCAGTCGTTCAGGGTGGTCGAATCAGAACATCTATAGATGGGATGAAGAAACCATTCGAAATGACTAGAGGTAATTGGATCACAGTTTTACCATTTTCAGACCCATTGGCTGTGATTACAATGAATGGTACAGTTCTGAAGCAAGCCCTAGAACGGTCTATATCGACATGGCGTGAAATTGATAACACGGGTCAGTTTTTACAAGTATCTGGACTTTATGTAGTTTATGACTTAGCGAAGCCTCCAGGATCCCGAGTAATTAAAGCTCTAGCAAAATGTTTTGCATGTGGTAAACCAGAATTGAGCAACATTGAAGACTCTTACACATATAAAGTTGCCTTGCCAATATTTTTGGCGGAGGGAGGCGATGGTTTCACAATGTTTGAGAAACTGGATAAAGAAATTCTTCCATTTAATGAAGTTGATTGTGTACTAAACTACATTAAAGAATATGGTCCTGTAGATATCCAAACTTCAAATAGAATAGAAATAAAGAATCAAGATAAAATTACATTACTTGGAAGAATCAGTGAAGACATTGTCACATCAAGTGCACTAAGTCATTACATAATCTCAAGTAGAATAAGTATATTTGTGGCATTATTTTCTTATCTTTACCAGATTTGTTCGTGATATAACTGTATTTATTTAGATTTACTTTATATTTTACCTCAATGAAATATTTTACCTGAAAAACATTGTTTAACGATGCAAATTTATACTAATGATGTTTTACGCTGAAATAATGGTCGTAGCTTTTTTCAACTTCCTTACGATATTGTAACGTCATTGTATAAATATTTTATACATGAAAACGGGTATATATAAATTACCTATCTAACGTATTTATAAATAATACATATATGGTGATAGTAGCATGATATAAGTTTTATTTCAAACAATTTAGATTAAAAATGCATAAATAGTTGTACACTATATGGAGTGTTTAACTTTGCTCTTAATTAGTAATTAATTAGGTCTAAAATTCTAAGAAGCATAAGTGACAAGTATAGAAATATGTATAAAAACTTACCAGCAAGAGCTTAAAAAGCTTAAAAAAAGAATCTGATACTGCCACTGGTAAAAGCTTGTTACTTAATAAAAATAATGAAGGATTCAAATGAAATACTTGATTAAGAATACAAAATTTATTTCTAAACACTTTCTATAAAATACTTTTTAAAAGACACGTACAAAATAATGTTAATCATAGCATGTATCTCTTGTCCCAGCATACCCAGTTACTCCAAAATGCTTGGACGACCAGTGTCCGACTTTCACCAATACTGTTACTTTAAATAATAGAATAATGATTTATATTTTAAGTTACAAATGGATTATTAAATCTTAATATAAATCCTTAATACCTACTCTACTATGTATAAAAAATTCAATTTCAATCCTTATTGTAGAGTACATATAATAATTCGAATTACATCATGTGCATTTGCATGTGATTTGAATCGTTTTATATACTTCTATTATATTCGAGTTCTCAAAATTTTTGTAAAGTATAAAATAAAAAATTCTGAACAAAACCTTTTTTTTATTTTTATATTATTACCACGTAAACTATATATGTACGTATCACTTAACAATTAATAGTTATAATTTCCAAAAATAAGTAATGCTTACTTAATTATACGCTTATATATTTTTTAATGACTTTAGTCCCAAATCTTTGAAAATTCGTCAGAGAGCAATATCTAAATAATTCTATGAACTTAATTAAATTTATAATATATTTTTTGGCACTTTTATTTATATCTATACCCAGTTTGGGTCGCAATAATATATATTGATTCTATAGTAGAAATAAAATAACAAAAATGAAGAATTTTTCCTTATCTCTGGAACAACCATTTCCGAAGATGTTTTTTTTTTGTTTGTTTATGTAAGCTAAACAGAAAAACAATGTTAAATAACCAGCCATACATATTTAAAACTTGTTTATCTACATTGAAACAGAAAAATAAATTGAATTTTGTGACTTTTAAGAATTAGAATTTTAGGAGTAATATAGCCTTCATCATGTATAATCAAGAGGCAGAGTATACTTCTATAAGTACTGTTCAAACGCACACACAGGGCACAGATAAACCTATAACACAAAAAAAAACAAAAAAATAAAAAATAAAGTGTTGCAGCCTAAACATCCCAATTAACTTCAGAATAGTATGGCACAAGCCCACCAAAAATTTGCAAACACTGCTTAAGGGTTTCTTGGCAATCAGCTAGTTCGCGGCAGGGACAATACGGCTCTAACAACTCTGCAAGCTCGCATAAGGGTTTAAACAGATTACAAGCCGTCTTCACATCACCCTTTTTCAGTTTTTCTATGCTATTTGGGTGTAATATGGAACACTTCTTACTAATATGAGGTGGAAGATTCCTAGCTTTTTGTAAACCAAAGTACGTTGGCCAATTGTTAACACAAGCTTCACACATACAGGTGAACTTGTATTGAAATTTCAATGAACTCTGACGAGTGATGATATCTTCCACTGCATGATGGGATCTGTAAATTATAAATAATACATAATGTAACTACTTAAACATATGTTTTTTAAAATCTATTGTTATAAAATCGGACGGGCACTGATTGGTTGACTCACTCATCACAAAATTTCAGAAACTACAAGTGCTGGTCTCAAATTACGCGTGGGGAATTTTTTTTTAAATCTAGGTACTTGCTTTAGTGGTAGAATCGAGAATTATGAGAGGCGAGCGTAGCCACAGGTAAAAGTTACATAAATATGATTTAAAAAAATAATACTGATATCAAAGATGGCATAGTGAAAGGGGCAATTAAGGACAAACGTGAAAGTGATTAGGATTATTCATTAGAGTAGATACATAAGCATTGTTACAGAATAGATAAATCTACACTAATAATAATATAAACTAAACCCATAAACCCATAGTAATGAGTAGCATTTTTTTTAAATGTCAGAGGGAGGCAAACGAGCAGGCGGGTCACGAGATGTTAAGTGATCATCGCCGCCCATAGACAACTGCAACACCAGCTGGGTTACAGAAGCGTTGCCGGCCTATAAAAAACCTCTGCCCTCCCCATTTGGGGAGGGCGGAGAAGTTGGGCCTCCGGCTATCCCACTCACCGGATGGAGCATGGGAGAAATCACAGAATATTTTGACATTTAATTACAAAATGTTGCTATTTTTTGTTCTGTATTGAATTTTATTTTTATTCCGAATACATTTTACTCAACTTTTGGCAAAAATAAATATGTCACAAAATGTTTTAATAATGCATACATACCCATAGTTATCAAAAATCTGCATTCCTTTTTTTATAGGCCTCAGTGCAAAAAGGGTCATTCCTCTTGTACCCAATTTATTGAACCTCACCACATTGGGCGCACAAGAATGGTTGAGCAAACTATGGAATGCGTATGAAGCACTCGCAATGCTAATATCCTCTACATAATTTCCCATACAGTCACCCGAAATACTTGATAAACCATGCATATTAGTCGGACTTGTCATTATATGGTGCAATAGTGTTCCGGCTACACATTTCTTAATTTCATCTTTATCCTCATCAGCACCTTGTAGAAATTCCGTTTTCTCCAATAGTTTTAAAAATACAGCAGCGGTTACTGATTTCTGAAAAATATCAGAAACAGTTCTCTTCTCAACATTGGAGGCTAGCATATGTATTGAAGGGTAATATTTAGAGTCGTACACCCATTTATTATCAATTTTGACACAGCCTCTGAATTCTGTATGAGCATTTTCCTCTGCCGTTTTAATAGTTTGGAACAAACTTTTCCAGTCATTATGGTCATTTCGTGCTTTCAAAATGGTTCGGAGGCCTAGCCACTCAAGTTTTGTGAACTCCATGTGAATTAATGTTGCCATTAGCGAACATTCCACTTTATGGTAATCAGCCCATGCTTTTTCCTTACATTCATTGGAGCAGTAAAGAGCAAAACAGCAGCTATGGCATGGCATCAAGTTAAAGCTTCTGGATAAACAGTAACTGCAACCTAATAAATACTGTGATTTTAATAACAATGTAAAATAGGGTTCCTCTTGTGCTAGTATTTCACCAACTTTAATATCTTCTTTGGCAACCACATGCCGACCCATTTCTTTATTGAATAAAACTTCCAACTTGGCACTGGCACAAACATATCTTAGATCATTTTTTTGATCTGCTGAAAGAAACTTCATAATTTGTGAATCTTCATTACTATTATATGGTCGATTTTTCAAATACAAGTATTTTTGGCACATGTTTTTCCTGTTATTAAGTTTATCCCTAAGTTTTTCAGGAAATTTTAATTTAAATATCAGGTCAATGTCTTTTATACATTCTTTGTTTGCTTTCAAGGTAAACAACACAGCAGATCTATTTGCAATAGCCAAGCTATAAGTATCAGATTCTAAGGGTGCATATACCAATGACAAATTATAATACTGCAAGGCTGTATAAGTATGCCTTTGTTGGTAGTATTTGTTGCCCAGGTTACGATACTTTGTAGACAAATCCTCTGACTTGGACACTTCCAAACTATTTGGGAAGGCATTCAGACTTTCTAGTGTTTCATAAACATATAAAACCCTCTCATAATTTTTGGTAAAATTCAACATTTTCTTTGATAAAGGTATTATTTGGCCATCTTCAGTTAATTTTTTTATAACACTGTGATAGCAGTCATCTATACTCATTTTGATTTTATAAGTGTACAATCGATTGTAATTGAAATTGGGTTAGAATGTCGCACTTCGCTACCCCTTTTATAGTAGTGAATTTGGGCTGTGAAATGTTGTATGTGATTGACCAGAGACTGAAAGCACAAAATATAGGATCAGACAAATCTGAAAGAGGTTAGTACTAAATATATTTTTATATACAGGTTAACGATAATTTTCATATAAATAAAAGGGCTCTAAATGGAAATAATTTGCTCTTACTTGCAGTTCTCACTGATGTTGCTACCGTCTTACTTCACCCGAAACTCCTAGACGAGCTATTTATACCACAGCCGGTGGCCACACACTCCGTCACAAAACAATTGCTCCAAGATGTATCGGCTACGTCTATTATGAAACTGGACGAGTATTCTATGACCAAACTATGGGACCTTATGACCATGATTTTCAAATGGCAGCTTTCAGTAGCAACAAATCAAAACATTTTTGACATTACCCGCCGACATCTAAAAAATGTAGCCAGATTGCTACCACATTATTTTCCCAGAAGTTTCATTGAACAAACATTAAGAAGATTCGAAAATTTAGAACTACGATTTACAGATAACGATTATAGATGTTTGATCAACACTTTAATTTTATGGTTTTCAGAATATCATACCAAAATATCTGTCTTGTTGCGGTTGGGGTTGCAAAAAAAAGATGGTACATTTAGTTTACCGTCCACCATTGATCCAAAAATTTTACATAATTTAGGAGAAAATATTTATGTGTATGATTCAAAGAAAAACCCTATTGAAGAATTTGAAAGTCGCTGTTCTGATTCTTCTGAAATAAATTGTTTACTTGCATCAATTGAAAAAGAAAAAAATCCATCAAAGCAGTCAGTTTTAAAAATCCAACTGCCCATTGAATTAGGAAAGCAAGAATTAAAAAAGCGTACGCTAGAAATAGCTCGCCATACACCATTCGAGAACATAGCAACTAATGTCAAGTGTAATACAAACGACTTATCTTTCAATCCAAACATACCAAAATCACCACAAGAAGATCTTTTGAACATGTTAGATGAGTTATAATTTTTAATAATACTAGTAGAGGTGCAAATTTATTAGTGCTCACGGGATTCTTTAACCATGTAATATATTTTTCTCTCTTGCTTATCAGTCAGCTTAAAATACACACATTAACTATTATATATTAAGGCCAAACCTGAAAATCTGCTAGATTTAAAGTGTACTACAAAAATATGCTGGTTTTGTAATATGCATGCTCACTTCGTTTGCGTAATTGACATTTTAAAACTTGTGCTATCTTAAGAAGGATTATCGTACTTAAAAAATAAAAAGGAACAAGTTTGCTTGAAAAAGCGACACAGAAAAATCCCTAGTTTTATGGTGACAATCTAATAATGGTAGCACTAATTGAACAGCCAAGGGATTCCCAGAACTCAACTTATAACTTTTTCCAAGAATACTATAGATTGAAATTAACTGAAAGCACTTTGTTATGCTATCTAAAAAATAACAAATGCTGTTTTCTGGGAAATTCTCAATACCCAGTTTGTTATAATTTGTAACTAAGCTAAACAAGCATGAAACATTGTTTTAAGCATTGTATATGGCAAACTATACATTAGGTATCGTAATTAGGCAGCGTACAGTTTGGACACGAATTGGTATCAAATATAAAAATACACGTGGACTTGTATACATTAAATGCTCACACATTTACACATGGGCAGTTCTATTTGGTTGCAGCGCGATGAATAGTCTTTACTCAAAACATCGAAAATTGTCTGTTAAATTAAGGCTATTAAAGTCTGGCTCTGGTCTCTAGCTGATAAGCCATATTTTTTTAATGATGACTTTATTTTTGTTTATTGAAATTAGTATGAAAACATGTACTGCTAAAAATAATGAAATAATCGGAAGATTATAGATCCAAATATTAAATGGTATACTTACATACACTGAGTAAACTTAAACATATAACTATAACCAAGTGTAATATTTGCTGCCTAAGAAATTGAAGAAATTTGTATAATTTATATAAAACTGTTTAAAATTTAAGCTGTCATAAATAAATTATTATCTTTGTAAGTTAAAAAATAATAACTAGTGTTAATACAAAACACAAAGATAAAATTAATGAATCATAACATAAATAAATAAAATTGGAAAGAGTGTTTGTAAATTTTAATAAACTTCAAAATTGTATTGTATGTATTTAAAAAGTCTAATGTTTTCTTGCCTTATAGTTATTTACTTTCATGAATTATAACGAGAAGGCAAATTTTACGCTGGAACCAAGTACAAAAATAAAAGATATATTTTCAAAAATACTTTATTTGTTCCACAAGTAAAAAAAAGTTATTACATGAGAAAATCACATCCTTCAAAGAGTAATTAGTGAAATAACTAATCAAATCATCAGTATTTACAAGTGATACAAAGACGTCCTCAATGTCTTAATAATAACTACGCCTTAATTTAGATTTTTAACCCCTGACAATAAGATTTTTTTTAAATTTGAATCAATTCTTTTAATAATGACATCAAATAATACACAATATTTAGACAAGACTTTTAAATACAAATAAAATTGAAATTTGAAAATATTCACACAACTTGTGAACAAGAATATGTTATCAATTAAAAATTATCATCTTGGTATAATTTTACTAAAATCTATTAAAATAGAATTAAGAATGTGCCAGATGTTTCTCTTACACACATTTTAAAAGTCAATCAAGGAAAAAGGTACAAAATAGGGATTTTTTTTATAGGCTAGAGGAACTTGTCACTATGCCTGAAATACATTCCAGCAATAAGCCCTCCATTCTGCTAAGCGAACCCTCTAGTCCCAGTTTCGGTTTACCCCGTAAGGAATACTAACATGATTATGTGACGTACTGATTCTGTATTAATTACTATCTCAAATCTTTGTAATGCAAAACTGTTTGACTGAATTTTGAATGTTATACCAAGATTGTGTGTGAAATTACATACTTTCTGATTTTTACATTTTATCTATTGAGATGTTTCTGAATTCCAGCAGCGAGTTGAAATACGTTAGCAAGTGTTGAAATATAATCAAAATAAAAGCAAATTATTGCTTAACACTCATATAACCAATAGTAAAACACTCCCTTTAGAGACTAGATATTTTGACTGTAAAAAAAAAGAACTCCCTTAAAAAGACTTAAAAAGATTAGGTGAAAACGAAAACGAACCGTTTTCAAAAAAAAAATTAGGATTTCGTATTTTAATATAATTTTATAACTAATAAAAATGCAAAATTGTATAAGAAATGTAGACGAGACATTATATTTATTACAATAGCAACTGTACATTACTCAAACAGATGGTCAAACATAACCAAATATGTTCAAAAACTAACCAAACCAAAATACAATGAAATCAAAACGTAACATTTATCATACAGTTATATTTTGAAAATATAAAAATTTACTATCCTAAAAAATTACATAATATTCATTTTTTTTTGTCTCTATTATTATTTAAAAGAGCTTTATTTCTGGCCTCACAATCACATACTAATTTATGTTTGTGAATTGTCAAAATGGACGAGATTACCGTAAATAAGGGTAATAGTTAGTTCCGCCACTTCTCCATTTGCGATTTGGAAGTGAGAGTAAAAATTGGTTATGTTTAACTTATTACTAGATTTAGTAAAATATAACAGGAAAAAATAGTAAATGATTACCAAAATTAAAACCACATTTTAATTTAAAACTATAATCAAAATTTGTACATATTTCTAGCCTATTAAAGCAAATGACTCCGAACAAACCATAGACGACCCAAAAATAGAAAATAAAAAATATTTCTGGTGAGCGTTTAAATTATACCCGAAAACATTTAGTGAAATATTAACGTTAATCATTGCTGAATTTAACTAACATTTACTTAATTGACAACACAAAAGTGCTAGAACCTAGTACACTTGAAAAAACAATTTAATGTAATGCTATCACAAAATTATAAAAAAATTATCTTGAATTACTATAAATTTTAATGTCACCCAAATAATATAAATTATGAAGTTAGAAACGACTACACGTCATGCTGCCCTACGCGGACTTTTTTTGCGAGACTCTTCACAATATTACACGCAAAGTAGCTGAATAGCTTTGTTATTTTGTTAGTGATAATAATATTTCTAAGTATTTATCTCAAAAATTAATAATTGAATTCAAAATTTACTACAACAAATAACTTTTGTATTTTAAGTATGAGTAAACACGCAATCTTTAAAATAGGTTCAGTAGAAAAACAAAATTCTATTACTCTTGCCTGTGCTATATAGTTTAATGATAAAAATGCATCATAATGCATGCTACATTGTATTAGTGTAGATTACTGATTAGTTCTAGGCGTGAGGTAGATATGAGAGTTGCTTATATTTATGTATCAATACTGTATTTTTCTTCTATTAAATATAATACAAATTAAAACATAAAAGAAATATATCTTTTAATTTGGACGATAAAATCCATCCAATCTTGTGTTAGATGAAAAAATCTTTGTGTTCAATAATTTTTTGATAGAAGTATTCTTCCCACAGTATGAAATTATTTTTATTTAAAATAAATACTCGAAATTGCGAACTTTAAGGAAACATTGAAGATTAAAAACAAAAGAGTAAAGAAAATTCGAAGATCCATATAATAAACCATGTCAAAAATTATTTCTACATCAAATTATGTACAGATGACATGAATATCAAGTCTCAGTTTTGTTTACATACTATGCAAACAAGGACCTAATTGTTATTGTTCATAATAACGTATCAATCTTATGAGCCAAATTAGTGAGACCCAACAAGAGTTTTCTACCTTCACTAGATGGCATTTGCGTTTTTTTGACAGAAGCAATTGAAAAGACAACAATTTGATATTATTTTTTAAACCAACTAGAATTGCAATCTGACGGCAAAAAACAGTGAGTTAAGAGGCATTTTATTTCAAATGTATTGTATCAATGCTTCAACACAAGTCCAAGGGTCATTTCCTTTTCAGTTTTGAGAAAATAGATTTAACGTGTGTTTTAATCTTATTTTTATGGTTATGTATTTTTGATTCCTTTAAACTCACCTCAAATTTGAACATTCCGACTTAAATTTGGGGAAAATTAAAATTCATACAGACTTTTAAAACTAGTCAGAAGTTTGTCGTCCATCATGACTACGGATATTGAACCCTCGATCACTTAACCACTCACCAAGTCTCGTCAACTCAATGTAGATCTCTGTTATAAGCTAATAGATCGACCACCCTGCTGGGCGCCACGTTGGGCGCCAATATAACGTTAAGTCTTCATTTTTAAGGCCTTAATTACAAATTCAACACTGTCAAATAGTCACAACACTGCACTGCACTATAAGAAAAACGACGAATGCATCCGACTGGAGTTCGGCGAGAAGCTCTGGTCGGGGAGGGCGCTAGTGTCGCCGTAGACGGGCGCGGCGGGGCCGCGCGCCGCGTACGGGCTGCGCGACCACGTGCGCGTGCGCGCCAGCTCCGGCGTCGCCGGCCCGCCCGACACTGACGTCTGTAGCGGCTCCACTGGCATCCTGATTTGCCCTTTCTGCTGGAATCTTGATTGGACTGAGAAGGAAATTAAGATTATTGTTATAAGTATGTTTATCTATACATTTTTTTAAGCCCAGACGCAAAAAGAGGGGTGTTTTAAGTTTGACGCGCGCGCGCGTGTGTGTGTGTGTGTGTGTGTGTGTATCATTCTGATTATGGCTTCATAGTTCTCAAACAGATGAACCAATTTGGATAATTCTTTATTTGTAGAAAGGTGACTTAATCAAGTGTTCTTAGCTATGTTTTAACCCCAAATGCAAAGAGAGGGGTAATATTAGATTCACATACACTTCTTTTTATAAAAGCATTATCTTCTTTTATACATTGTAAAAATATGAAATTCCACCTCTAAAGTTGAGAATAACAGTTGACAGTCAAAGATCATTTTATGGTTACCATTAGCACATTTTGAGCTAAAAATGTAATTCGAAAGTTAACAATATATAAGAATTGTGAAAAATACCATGCGCCAGCAGTCAGGACGTCAGGTTTGCAATATGTTTGACAGATTCAACATTGTGGATAAACTTTAGAGTAACAAAATAAAACTCACTGTACATATACGCGGCAGCAACCGCTATAATAGTGACTAAGGTCGTCAGATACGGCCTCACGATCGAGAATAAAGCTCCAAGTAAAGTCCCACAGGCCGCATCACATTCTCTCTCAACTTCAACTCTTATATCCTGCGCTGTGAGTCTGGACCTCACGCTGACATAGCCTAAGCCACAAGTGGATGCTTCGTTCTTGACCAAAACCTCGATCTCGCCGTCTTTCGTTCGCGTTTCGATCTTTATGCCGGGTGAAGAGGTCAGCTTCACTAGTTTCAAGGCGTGCGGGTGACCTGATAAAAATATACAAATATTTTTGTTGTTTGTTTTTTTTAGATACTGTTTTGTTTAGTAACTCAATTGAAATTTTCTTTTTAAATTATTACTTTTTAAGGTTCCGTGACGAAATGTTAAAAACGGGATCATGAGCCGTGATAGCTAGTCAGTTAAAATTTTTCACATATGATGTATTTCTATTGCCGCTATATAACCGAAACAAATTAAATATTAATTGGCCTCCCTTACAACTAAAGTGATCAAATTGCATTTCTTTTTTTAAATAATGATACTGAACCCTTTTTAAGAGAGTCCAACTCGGGCTTAGTTCACGACATGTTCATGACGTCATTATACCTTTGACAGTAAATGCCGCAGGCGGGTGCAACAGCGAGACAATCTTATGGGAAGTATGATGGGCGGCAGCAACCGCACCCTAATACAGATTCGGGCGCCGTCTCGCTCCACGGAAACCTATAGAATATTCTAGCTCATGTGGTAGTACATATGTCCGTGACGTCATCGTACCTGTGACAGTAAATGCAGCGGGCGGGTGCAGCAGCGAGACAATCTTGTGGGAAGTCTTGATGGGCGGCAGCAGCAGCACCCGGGTGCAGGTGCGGGCGGCGTCCCACTCCGCGCACAGCTCCACTTCAGAAGCCTCCGTGATCGTGTGAGCGGGCACTATGGAGCAACCCAGCTCACCTAGAAAAATAATAAATTTATAAAAAAAAAAATCTAAAACATTGTGTTTTTGGCCTAGAAATACATAATGTTGTTTACAGTCTGTGTTTAATTTGTGGCAAATTATGATTAATCATTAATGTTTCTCAATACGTGCAACCATCAAATAGATTATTGCTTGATCAGTTTGTTCAAAAATATCTAATGTCAAAAACTAATATTTACTAGCAAAATCAAAATATTTATTGAAAAAATTAGATCTTCAAAGGTATAATCTATCAATCTATATAATCGTATCAATGTTACACGCTAAGGCAATAGGGAACATTCATGATTTTTTTTTATTGCCTACATCCATCAATTAC
>JADGIL010005592.1:0-19718 GCA_020352625.1 Cactoblastis cactorum | reverse complement strand
TATATTTCTAAATATTTTTCTGCGGTCCTTCAGGCTTGTAGGGACCAATACTGCTGAGTTTCTTTCGGCGTGTTTTTCTCAGTAGTGGTCGTTCCGAAACGGTGGTAGTTTGTAGCTTTGCAATAAACAAATAAATAGTATGATGATGATTCAAAAGTGCCAAAATTTGGCCTACTTGAATAAAAAGCTTTTTGATTTTGAAGATGTCGAATTTTTCTTTCTGACTCTAAGTTGTGACTCGCCCAATTTCAAGTCCATTTTCTTTAAGCAGTCACTTCTACTGTATTACATTCAAATTGTACTATATTTCAAACTCTCCCCAGAAATATATTCCAAACATGACGCGCTCCATTCGTCCTATCGTCTGAATAAAAAAATAAATGTACTTACACAATTCAATGAAACGCAATGTTCTGTACCGAAAGAAAATTCACGATTTTCGATTAACCGCCACAGCGCTGGTACCGATAAGGCCTGCATTGTTTTACTGAACATGCACGAAAGCTGATAGCCAAAAATCACTGGAAATAATATTTTCTGCGCTTACCTACATGACTTGCTATTGTACATGTATAAAAATTATACTGTATAGATTGAATTTACATAAGTTTTTGATAAATAATATAATTATTTTAAAATACAGAATAGTCAGTTATTTTTTCATGTATGAGGGAGGCAAACGAGCAGTCGGGTCACGTGGTGTTAAGTGATCACCGCCGCCCATAGACAACTGCAACACCCGGGGGGTCACAGAAACGTTGCCGTCCTATAAAAAGCCCTCCCCAAATAGGGAGGGCGGGGAAGTTGGGCATACGTCACTCCCAGCGATAGAGAGAGATACAATTTTAACAATATTAATAAAGAAACAACATATTGAAGTGCTTTTAAGACGTATTTTTTTCGAATTACCTATATATAATCATATAACAAAAGCACAAACAAATTTCAAAGACGTTTGATGTGAAATCTGTTAAAATATTTGCACTTTTCCTGCGAGCTCGCGTAGCGCTCCGAGGTATCACTAGAAAATTCGATTTGAACAAGCCATTTACACCGCGCCGTACATATTGCATCAACGTCTAACTTCACTACGGGCACCGACGAGGCGTTGCCTGTATCATCAATATTATACTCGAGAACCCGCGATATTTGTGGGAAAGTACCGGTATTTTTTTTTATGAAAGTAGAAGGCAAACGAGCATACGGGTCACATGATGTTGAGTTATCACCGCCGTCCATAGACACCTGCAACACCCAGGGTTCACAGAAGCGTTGTCGGCCTTTAAGGGATTTATACGCTCTTTTCTTGAAGGTACCGATGTCGTATTGGCCCAGAAATACCGATGCAAGTAGTTGTTTTTCAAATAAAGATTTTGTACCGAAAGAGTACCAAATTTAGCCAAAAAAATTGTTACGAATTCTATATTTTATTTGGTAGTAGAACTAAAAAGCATAATTTAGAAGGAAATTTCCATGCAAAACAGAGACATTGATGACGACGGTACAGCTGGGCTCAAATTACATTGTTAGTTTGACGGGAAGTCTTTGTATAAGATGGTGTAGAACTGGGGTAGAAAGCGCTGATGGAAGATCTGGACCCAGCATTGGTACAATGCTGACTGGTGATTTTAAATCTGGAATTAATACAGCTGTACCAGCTTATAACAGCTGTCAGAGAATCTAGCAACAGAATAAAAATAGTAGTAGGTAGTATCAAGTAGCATACTGATGAATGACACGGTATATGTCGTGTAACGCATTGAATCACTCTGAATTCCATAAAAAAATAAAAGGTTTTTTTATTCAAGTAGGCCAAATGTTAATCGTCATCTTAACATTTATTTATTGATTGAAAACTATCAGCGTTTTGGAACCATAGTCACCTTCCGGGCATTTTGTCCTTTTCCCACATCATTGGTACAATATAAAATGATTGCGGAAATCTGGAATAACTAAATATACTTATAGGAAGAATCCACACAGATTGAGTTAGCTCCAAAGTAAGTTTGAGACTTGTGCTATGGGATACTAACTCAACGATACTTTATTTTATAAACATTGAAGACCAAGATCAATCAGAAAAAGGCAATTTTGCATCATGACCTGATCAGTGTTCAAACCCGTAATCTCCTGAGTAGCGGTCAAATACAGAAATTGCTATACCGCGAAATATTTATTTATATTTATTTATTTAAAGTTTACTACCACCAACATAAAAGAGAACCTAATTGAAGTTACTACACGTATGTCATCAATTAGTGAAATATTGGTATGTTCCGTTAAATTGAGCGATTTTGCTCCACTGAAACATTTACATAGTCGCATAGCAGATATCGAGTGTTGAATGGCTCAAATTGCATATAAGGATCACACAACGCCCAAAGGCATTGCACGCCTCACCTGTCTGCCTCCTAGACATTTGCGTAACAGCATTGTAATAGCCGGTCTGTTATTTGATTAAACAATAATCATCGATGTTTCGGGCTCGGTGCTCTTGGAGTTTACCTCTGTGATATTAAGTGCTAGGAATTGAGCTTTGCTTAGAGATAGATGGTATTATACTTGCTTTGCAAACATGTTCACAAACGTTAGAGTCTTAGGCAAATTCTGTTTAGTAAAAATACAAAAATTACTTACTTGTTTAAAAGTTTGGGTCTTTGTTGAAGTTTCTGTTTGTCTTCGCTTGGCACAATGGAGCTTAAAAAACTCAAAGAAACTTTTGAACTTAGTGTTATTTAGAAAAATAAATAGAAATTATTGATTTTGATGTCCACGCACAACGACGGTCGAGGAATAAGAGAGTTCTAACGTTTGACACTGACACAATACCACTGTTGCGCCTAAGCGGTTTTATTAGCAACGCATATTTCCGCGAAACGTAGGGCATAAACACTGTTATTATTTATTTATTAGACTTTGCTATCTTATCTAAAGCTTAATGGATAAATGATACTAAAAGAGGCGGTATAGGAGTGATAAATATGAGACTGAGAAAGTTATCAGTAAGAGAATTAAATGTTCAATAATGATTTAAAATATGCAAAAATAATGATCATTCTAAGGCTTTGACCAAATGGTGAACTAGAACAAGTGTAAGAAGTATCGGACGTCCTGCAATGAGATGGGTAGATG
Organism: Cactoblastis cactorum; assembly: GCA_020352625.1. NCBI lineage: Eukaryota > Metazoa > Arthropoda > Insecta > Lepidoptera > Pyralidae > Cactoblastis > Cactoblastis cactorum. The sequence goes on along the minus strand of JADGIL010005592.1, from coordinate 16,586 downwards.
ATATCATCAAAGTAGCAGGTCGAACATGGATGAGGAAAGCTCAGGGTAGAGAAGAATCGCGCACTGGAAGCGAGGTCTATGCTCAGCAGAGGGCAAAGGCTGAAATGATGATAAATGGCATGCTGGTAACTGTATATAACAATTTAATTGTCGTACAATTAAAGCAACCTTGTGTGCGTTTCTCCTCTCAATTGCTAATTAATCCTTTGTTATTAAAGCCGCCTCGAGTCACATGTCAACTACGATTCAAAGAAACATATTTTAGTTTTTATTATATACACAAACATTATCCGAGCTTATTACCCGATGATACTAAAAAAACTGTTATTTCTTTACTTTCTTAATTATACTACTCCTCCTGCGATTAATAAATGTACTACCCACCTCTATAAAAAATGTTGTAAATCCTAACAACATTAAAAATAAACTTAAAGATTTTTCCATCGAAAAGTTGTGATAAGTAGTAGTAAATCGGCTACCTTTCTTTCGTTTTTTGGTTTGGGTTACATAGCTGAATTTATTTTCAAATTGATTTAGGTACTTTTTTATTACTCGTACTTACTTGGTTCCAAACTTGTATTTATACAACGGACTGCCATGTTAGTTATTGTAGTGTAAAAAGTATGTTATATGTACTTACTGATACTGCTATGCTGACGTTAATTATCAGCACTGCGGACAAACCTCTGCGGTTTTTGTCAGTGTTTTATATACCTATCAATGTATATGTTTGTTTATTATGTGAAATAAAATAAAAAATCTTTCAAAAGCAAGGTTTATTAGTGAAGTTAACAAAGGTTGTCACGGGAGAGAAACCGCAGGGAATAGCTAATTAGGAGTCTGGAACGAAACAGGTACGTGCGCATTGATTACGTGTTTTATTAGTTCACTGCCTTGCTGGCGAAGTTCCTGTGGTCACAAGATAACAGAGTGCCTCGTAAGTTCTGGTCTTGTTAGCAATTTAGTCAAATAACAAGTTGCTAAGTAGCTGCACATCTCTGTCGAGCTTTTATTGTTCAGACATTATAGTTGTGGAACTAAAATACTATTTGGAACTAGGCTTTAAGTTGCAAGGCTCCGAAATGTTGGTGCTTTGAAAGTAGCAATGTGGGTACTTTGGAAGTTTTCAGGGTGGAGGGAGGAAATGAGCCCAACTTAGTCTTTCTCGCCTCCGCTTGCTGTGTTACGACACTCAGGAAGATTTTTAGGCACAAGACGATACTTTTTATTGTATTTTAGAAAACACAAGTGTGTATTACAAAAAAAAAAAGTTCTATTCAATTGACTTTCATAACCTCATTTTGACGATTTCGTGGCCACTCACGATTCTCTAGCTTATTATGATTTTGAAATTACTTGGTTAATTAAATACTTTTTAATAGGTGATGACTCTTTAATTAAAAAAGAGACAAATCACACAGATTGAGTTAGCCCCAAAGTAAGCTCGAGAGCTTTGTTATGGGATACTAACTCAACTATACTATATTATATAATAAACAGATACTACATATATCTAAAACACATCAAAAACTCAGACCAATCAGAAAAATATAATTTTCTATCATAACCTGACCGGGAATCTCCTGAGTAAGGTTTCGCCACAGATGTCGTCAAAACAATTTCTTTTTAAATTTCTTAACAGAAAAAATATCTGTAATAGTACATTAATTTCTTAATAATGAGATACAAAAATAATGTCACCTGCGCTAGAAAGTAAATCATGCGTTCTAACGGTGTAAAACCAAAACATGAAAATCAATTAGGGAATTATCATTCTAATAGGTTTTTATGATATAGGACGGCAAAAGAGCGGGTCACCTGTTCGTAAGTGATCACCATAGCCCATGGAGAATCGCTTAATCAAAGGTTTTCCTTCATCTTTGGTTTTGCAATTGCCCATGATTAGTTAAGTGATTACAATGGACTAACCTCCGAGACCTCACTCTGACATGACTCCACGCTCTTGGTCAACTCCTGTAGTTGGGTGCGGATCTCACAGAGGGCCACCGTGGTTTCCAGCTGCTTGTCCCCCCGCTGCAGGTCGTCCAGCTTCGCCGACAGATTCATGCTCATCACGCTGACCTGCCGTTGCAGACTGGCACAAAACAACGCGACATCAGTACTAGCAAACAGAGAAATTGTTCAGGTTAGTTGCGACTGGTTGCCAATTGTCACGACAAGATCGACCAATAAGAACTGGATTCAGATAAAAATGAAACAAAATTGTATGAGAATATTTTAATTTATTACTCTGGCAACATTCTGCCCGCTCTCTCTGTCTACCCTTTTCTCCGTTGCTACGACTTAATAAATATATAATATATACAATCTATACATATAATAAAATTGTAACTGAGCTATGTCTGTACATGGCAGATGTTTAAGAAAAAAATATACAGGGGCTCTTTATGGGGCCTATAGAAGCCACAACAATTGTTTTTAGAATTTTTGTCTGTCTGTCTGTCTGTATGTTTGTACGCGCATCACAGAAAAACTACGGGAAGGATCTGGATGAAATCTGGCACAGCGATAGACTTATAACCTAGAATAAAAGATAGACTCCTTTTTGTTCCGAAAAAATGTACGGTTCGCGAGAGACATAATTAATTGTACCCGAGTAAAATCTACTCGGACGATGGCGCGGGCATCAGCTAGTTAATAAATAATAAAATAAACTTGCTTAATAATCGCAATAAAGTCAGTTCATAAATTAAAATTCTTTCTTATTTATCAACAAAATTGGTGCCGAAACCCGGGATCGAACCGGGGACCTTTAGATTTGATAAAATATCGTCCTCACATTGATAACCATGACAACTACTATGATTATCTCGACAAAGTTCAAGGTCCGTGTATTAAGTAAAATAATCGAAACCATATCAAACTAACGAGGCTATTGAAGACTCCTCATTTGATGTCATTGTGTCCTCATTTATTGGCATTAAGAAAAATATGGCGAAGAATATTCAAAATATACCTATTGATATTTAAAAAGTACAGCTCTGTTCATATAGTTTTTTTTTATGTAAGAGGGAGGCAAACGAGCAGGCGGGTCACGAGATGTTAAGTGATCACCGCCGCCCATAGACAACTGCAACACCCGCGGAAGTGTTGCCTGCCGCCCTAAAAGAAGCGCCCTCCCCAAATGGGGAGGGCAGAGAAGTTGGGCCGCCGCCTCCCCCACTCACCGGACGGAGCATGACGGCTGATAACCGCCACTCAGGCGTCGGTCTTCTGTGGGAGTGTGGTACTTCCCCGGACGAGCCGGCCCATTCGTGCTATAGGCTAAATATAAGCCTGCAGCTGGCTCCACACCACTACAAGTAGTGGCACCATACCACTACTAGTAGTGGCTGCATACCACAATTGATATTTTAAACGTACAGCTCTGTTCATATAGTAGTGAAAATTTTAAGTGTTAATCGAAAGAATTAGCAAATATTGCCTACTAGTCTTAGTTGAACATACGTCAAAATTTAATAATTTTCAATGTTACATTCAGCTAATGTAAAGTAACTAAAAGTTAATTTAGTTCATCACTCTTTTACCTGAATCAAAAATTTTATTTATACCTGATATATCTAGATTAAAATTATACGCTTCTGGACCATATGTATATGCAATAAAAATATATAATAAGCTACCAAAATACATACGAAACGAAAATAATTTTGAAAACAATTCTAAAACTATTAAAAGGTTTTCTTCTCGAAAAAAGGCTTCTACAATCTGCAGGAATTTTATTTACTGTAGATGATACTTAAATTTATTAACATTTAATTTTCACTTGTTTATTTGAAATTATATAATTTTTATTTTATTTTTGTAATTATATTGCATGCGTTATAAGGAAAAAAAACCCATGAAATTGCTTGTATAGACTTATTCTTGGTTTAATTTATTTATTTTGCTGTGCCCTTACAGGGTTCATGCCTGAACTTATGAACATATGTACCCTTTACACCAAATGTACATACACCCTTGGTTAAACGCATGAGATGCAATCGACGTTTGAGTTTGAGGTTATAGAAAATTTATACATTAGATTTCAGCACACTAGCGCCATTGTAAGCTGCTTATCCTACCTGGTGTTTATCTTTGTATTCCAGTGACGTTGTAAACTTTTTAATATTTTCTCGGAGTTCGTGTTTATACTCGCTCTATCCAACCGTTCCCGAAGGATATATTGAACTAAGCGGGCGAATACTAACACTTATATTGGCATTGATTTAGGTATACAGAGACGCATCTATACATATAATAAAATTGTAATTGAGTTATGTCTGTACATGGGAGATACTAAAGAAAAACATATGTAGGGGCTCTTTATAGGGCCTATAGAATCCAAAACGATTGTTTTTAGAATTTTTGTCTGTATGTTGTACGCGCTTTACACAAAAATAACCGAACAGATAAGGATGAAATTTGGACAGCGATGGACTATGATCTAAATTCAAAGATAGGCTACTTTTTATCCCGGCAAAATTTACGAGTCCCCGAGGGATATAATTGATTGTAACCGAGCAAGGGGCTGACAAGATATTATAGTATCCATTGTTCTGACGAAGTCGCGGGCATTAGCCCTTACAAAGTTACAAACTTAACATTATTTATATAACTATTTAATTGTAGTTGTTGTAGTATAACTTTTTTGTTCAAACTGTTGCACCCTACATGTTGAACCTCCCAAGTTACTTTATCAATCAAAAGTGTGCATCTAAATAAATATTTACTATAGAAAATTGTGACAGAACTGTGGCTGAGTCTAAAATAAAGTTGAAACAATCACATTAGTCTACCTTGGAGACTGCAATATTCGAGAGAGAGATGTATTTATAGAAATGGTTGGACAAAAATAACCAGATGTTGGTAATTCGACAGCTGAAAAGACCAGCTCAATTGGAAGTGAAAAGTTATCAGATATAAACAAGTATTGGATAAATCAAATAGTATTCCAAGACTTCAGTACAACTGGGAACAAACACTTATATTATATTATTGGAATGCAGTTTTCAAAGCAATAACAACGTTCATATCACTGATATCCTTAGAACGATACGGATTACTAAATACTGCAACTAATGCAGAAATAACATCGTATTACAAATTGCTTATCACTCTGATAAATTCTTAGAACAGTTGTTAGTATCGTATTATCAAATGGAAGAAAATATTTTAATTAATTCTACAGTAAAAGCTTTGAGCCACTTCCGAATAGAACGAAACTTGGAATATATCAATGCAATCGTATAAAGTTAATTTTGTTGTACTGTATATCTATACATATAATAAAGTTGTAACTAAGCTCTGTCTGTGCATGGGAGATATTTAAGGGAATCATATAGAGCTATATGAACATATATGGAGCTCTTTATAGAACCTACGGAAGCCAAAATGATTGTCTTTAGAATTTTTGTCTGTCTGTCGCATCCCTTAAAACTACCGAAAAGATCTGGATGAAATTTGGAACAGAAATGGTTTATGACCTAGATTAAAAGAGAGGCTACTTTTTCTCCCAGAAAAATATACTGATCCGAGGAATATTATTTATTGTAACCAAGCAAAGGACTGACAAGATATTATAATATCCATTGGTCAGACGAAGTCACAGGCATTAGCTAGTATGTAATAAAAATTGCAGCCGTAAAAGTTTATGCTTACAATATTATTTCCAGTTTATAAATAAACTCTTTGATAATCGAGCTTTTAACCCAGAGCCGGATTGACCCTGTCAAGGTTTATAGGTAATGCAATTCTGGGGGCCCCTTTTCTTTACCATTTTATTACTCTTGACCGAAGCATGTGTTGTTAAAATCTTTACCTTCTACCCCCGGTTCCGAGTACGATTCTCGACGTAATCAAAAATGAAATCAAAACATTTATTCAGAAATTAGGTCTTCACATAACGATTCTTTTCTTGGTGTGTGCATGCACGGGGCCCCGTCGATTTTGGGCCCTTAGGCAGTTGCCTACTCTACCTAATGGTTAATTCGGTCCTGTTTTAACTTCATATAACTAGAGGGCAATACAAAATTTTCCATTTAAGAAACAATGGAGGTTTCCAGAACCGATAAACAAAGTTTGAACAGCTCAATTCCGCGAAATTCTCGTGACAGGCATCCACAAATATTCCACAAGTTTCTAAGTCCTGGGCTTAAGTCATTGGATAGTTGAAGCTGCACAAGCTAAACTAATAAAGGTAAACTTGTTCGAAGGTATGTTATGTAAAGAATTAATAATTGTTTTAATTTGGGTATAAGAGTGTAGTGGGAGCGGGGTGATGATGCTCGACCGCCACAAAGGGAAGATCTTCCCGCCAGGCCGGATGTCATGCCTGTGGAACCGCGGCTCCGACAGAGTCATGTCGGAGGTTGTATATATCCAATCTCAGGAACTCTGCTAGCGCGGTTTAGGTTCATTGCAGATAACTTCTTTATCTTGTAGCGTAGGTAGATGTCGCCACAATCGGATGCATTGTTTTTGTTAATGTTTTTCACTAACTTTTATTCAATCTGTCTTGTCGGGTACTAATGCACTACGTATTAGTACATCCATCCAATCATCCAGCTATGTTTTTTAAGTTTATATACTAAAAGTAATTTAACTATCCTACAGTAGAAAGAAGGTTAGTTATTCACTAAGACCTATGAAAAAAATAAATACTTCGATCTCAGTGTTTTGTTTTTTAGGAATAACTTCTGTAAATCTGAAATCAGTCACGGATTTTGTTTTAATTAAATATTGACAATACCCGCATATAAATGTAAATAAAAGTCGAGTCATTTAATCTGTACACGGAAACAATATGGCGGGCTTGAGTTTGTTTCCATGGCAGCCCAAACGATCGGTTTTCGACTGATATGATCCACATCACACGAGCCGCCGAGTTCTATAATTATCATCTGTCTGTCTGTACGTGTTGTGTTGTGGAAATTTGTGGTATTATTTACGTTTTCAACAGTGTAGCAACCCACAAATTGCATACTCGTTATTATACACAGACTATGATTGTCCGACACGGTAACTTCATATGAAGCTTATTGCTATACTATAATAAGTTGTAGTTATACATATGTAGGTTAAATAAAGTTGTAGTTATATAATAGTTCGATAATATTGTACTGGTTGTTGCTTTAATTACTTATTATGCAAATATGAAAATATAATAAAGCTGGAATTACATATAAAAAGCTAAAGCTTGAATCCGTATTAAAGCTTAATTTCTGCAGCGAATTCTCCAGCAAATTGATTCCAGTTAATAATTGGGATCAATTTGCTGGGAGACTTGCAAAATTTGACGGGTACGAATGCACTACCAAGACAGATTGAATAAATGAAACACGCCACAAGATAAAGAAGTTATCTGCAGTGAACTTAAACCGCGCTAGCAGAGTTTCCTGAGATTGGACATATATATACAACCTCCGGCATGACTCTATCGGAGCCGCGGTTCCCCAGGCACAACACCAGGCCTGGCAGGAAGAAATATTTAGATTGAATACATTATAAATAGTTCTATCATATATTTATAATGGATTACAAGGAATATAAATAAAAAATAATTCTTTTTACTCTTTCCCCCTCTCTTTTTCAAATAATTACACGGTTTGCTACTTTTTTTGTCAGTAATTCTGTTGATGCGTTTTAAATACATATGTATAATTTAATGATAATTGTTAAGTCATTAGTAACATTATTTTTATTATAATGTGCACTGGATTTTCGTGATGGCACATCAGATGATTACAAATATTGGGAAAATTAAATATACAATACATGAAATATTTACATATATAAACAATTGAAGGAATTACCGTATAGATCATAAATGTACATAATAATTATTATTAAATATACATCATATTAAAACATAGTACCTATGAATATAGATATAAAATATGATTAACTTAACACTCGTCTTTAAGAGTATTAGAATAATTCTAAATAACTAATACATATACATTTATACTACTGAGAAAGGAATAAAAAATATAATAAAATTAAAATACATATAAAAAATATACATAGCATATATATGACGAGTTTAAATTACTAATTAATAATTGGAAATGAACTACAAAAAGTGTGATAGTATAATGAGCAGTATAAAGATGATACAATGATGGTTTAAATGGTGTATAGAGGAAATATAGAAGAGTAAGTTGATGACAGTGGATTTTGTGGATTAGAAAGAATGAAGCAAAGCCGAACGAAGCAAAACGAAGTCTATAGTTCTTCATTCGGTGAATACTTGTGGCAAGCGAGACGCTCGTCCGCGCGGTGCCAAAGCGTAATGACGCCATCTCGCTGCAGCTAAGTGGATTCAAAACTTCGGTGCTTTACGCGAAGCTCGACCCGTTTTATCAAGCGATCATCCTAGCACTAATGCCGTCCAAAAATATATATATAAAAATAGCTAAAACTATGGAACACATCACAATCACACACATGCGAGCGATCACTTGCTTTCCGCCTAAGAATGATTACATAAAAGTGTCGACTTCAGAGAGTGAGACGCGGGCGAGGTGGCCATTGATGCTAACCCGGTGCTAGTCCGTGGCATGAGTGAGATGATCGGCCAACGCGCTAACTCAACGCATCATTATATCTGCAATACAAGATATTTTGGATGCCAAGCCAAGGTGAAAATGTAGAAAGGTAGACACATCGACACAGAGATCGTTATGAACCGAATGCAAATGAAGCCAGTTATAAAGGCGGCAAGCTAATCTTCAATCTCTCGCTAGGGTGTATCACGTACCTAAGTAGAAGCTCCCTGAGAGTGGCTTCGTCCTCTTCCGTCGTCGCATATCGGGTCAGCTTCCCTCCGGCCTCCCGGGCCACATGCTCAGGTACCACTGTGTGAAAACTCCTTATTTATTTGTTTATCTTTTTACCCGTGGCGTACAAATGGGGCTTACGGCGCGTTAAACGATAATCCTAATTATGAATTTCAAATTTGAAATATTATTTCTAAAAAACACAATCTACAGAGTCGATATCGATAGTCGTTTGTTTTGATGGAGAGTCAACGCGCTCGGGTATCGGGCCTGGGTCGTTCGTGCAGGTCGTGAGCGGGGTACCGAACCAATTCCAGCACCGTACTGCCAATTAGCTTCAATGGCCACGATATGTTTTAATCAATTTTGAAGTGGGTCGCGCGGGGGAATGTTTAGAAAGCATCATAGACCATAGGTTTATCAAGCATCTACTGGCTACAATGCTTGCTTTCTCAGCAGGTACACAAATTTATCAATATTTAGTCACAAAGTGCAACTGCAACTGTATTCGCATGCAATAACACTAAAATATATAGGGTCGGCTTATAAAAGTGTAGACAAAACTACAAAAATAAACCACGAGTTACATAATAACTTTCTGTATCTGGGTCGAACGGAAATAAATCGAAATGGGAATTGGAAAATAATAAGTGGTCTCGAGTGATTGGTTTGTCTAGCCGGGGAGCACAATGCGCTGACCTTTTATCCAATATGGGAATATGATCGTGATTAATTTGTTTTCAATCCTTTTACTGTAAACAAGTTTATACAATTTATTTATTCGTCGCTGCAAAAATTGAATGTTATTAGAGTTTTGCAGAGCGTACGATGATATAACAATACTGCAGTGTAGTAATTTTTGTAACATCTCCGTAATGAGACTCTAAAAGTGCATTAGACTTAATTTGCATACTGAGCTAGGGTTTTTCAAGAAATAATTATATTTAAAAACAATCCGATACGCTTATTAAGATTCGTCTCACTCCAAAAAAATGGTAATTTAATAATTACTTGACTACGACAATTTCAATTATGAATTTCGTCATACAAAAAAAATTGTGTACATAATCTTTTAGAGAGTTCTCGAATAAATTGATGAAACTTCTTGTTGATAATCTATATGATGTTTGTATGCTACATTTGCCAATAATTAATGAAATGATTTGATATTTGCATGATGTAGACCTATCCATTTATATGTATAGCGATTACTAAATATACCAAAAAAATAACCTGGTGCCGGATGCTTCAAGTATCGTACTACATCCTGGACAGTCTCACCAGTCAGCATAGTCTAAGCGGTGTTTATCTAAAACACAGTTCATTATTTAGATGCATTTTTATCAGACATAAGTACATATTGGTCTTTAAAGAGCCAAAACAGTGACAAAACACGGCATATGACACACTCCAAATAAAACATCCGTTTATGTAGGTACTGGCGACCCGCCCCGGCCTCGCACGGATACCTTCCTTGTGAATCTTTTTTTTTTATGTCAGAGGGAAGCAAACGAGCAGGCGGGTCATGAGATGTTATGTGAACACCGCCGCCCATAGACAACTGCAACACCCGCGGGGTTACAGAAGCGTTGGAGGCCTGTAAATAACCTCCCCTTTTGGGGAGGGCGGAGAAGTTGAGCCCCCGGCTCTCCCACTCACCGGACGGAGCATGACGGCTGATAACCGCCATTCAGGCTTCGGTCTTCTGTGGGAGTATGGTACTTCCTCGGACGAGCGGGTCCATTCGTGCTACAGGCTAAAAAGAAGCCTGTAGCTGACTCCACACCATTACTAGTAGTGGCTCCATACCACTATAAATCACCCTGTCTATTTAAAAAAACCGTATCAAAATCCGTTGCGTGGTTTTAAAGATCTAAGCATACATAGACAGCGGAAAGCGACTTGTTTTATACTATGATGTGGTGATAGTAAAAAATTAAATGACAAACATCGTTGTACTAAAAAAGGTCGGTCTCTATTTTCCGTTTCCAAGAAATGTTTAAAAAATACAGTAAAATAACTACATACATACCGCAATTCCATTCTTTAACATCACAGAAAGCATCTTTTAACATAGGATAATTCTATTTCCGAAGTAGGTACGTAACGTTCATTCATTAACATGTATTCTAGTAAATAAATATTTTGAGTTTAAGTTTGAGTTCGTGAACAAGTATGAAATAAGAAATCTGCACACGAACACTGAGGTCATAGATCTGGAGTAATGTATCGATAAAATTATATAATGGTAATAAATCATTGACGTATTCGTTAAATATAACGAGTTCTCTAAAAATAAGATATGTAGACGTAGAAAGATGTTCATGGCAGCCGATTTTCGATGGAAGAGAAAATCAGAAGAGTGTCAGGCTAGTTATTAGAAGAATTCGTAGTTCTCTTAAGATTATGTTTTATAATCTGCTTGTGAAGAAAGCATGGCATATATGTTTCAAAAGTTTTTACATTATCATTGAGGTGTAAATATCCTGAAGTCATCAGATTAAGTAGACCATCACCGACACTGCCATTGCTTTATTATTAATTTAATAATAGTAATTTTGAATATTTTATTACATTTTCGCATATTTTATTTCTTCTTTTTTATTATAGTATTTAAATTAGCAGCTTTTTTAACGATAGCAGTACAGCTAATGCTGTAGTATAAATCTACGATGGTTTAGCTTTTCGGCAGGAATGAATTTCCTAATTCTAATACCTACACACTAATTATCCGAGCGTTATCCCGGTTCCTCAGCAGTGACGCTTCAGAGCCCGGGGTCCGCTACCAAAACTAGGATATTTGGTGAGATTACTAGTTTTTACACAGAGCGATTACCGTCTGACCTCTGCAACCCTAAGTATAAACCAGAACCAATACTAGAACAGGTTTATACAAACGCTAAATGTCGCCCACAGCTTAACAGCCTTCCGAAGCACGGAATAATCTTTCTTGTTAAATAATCAGGTGATTCAAGCCTGATATATGATAACCAGTCGAGAAACAACTTTTTTCGGAAAATTACCTCCAGTGGGACTCGAACCCACGACCTCCGGATCACAAGACACACACCTTGACCCCTGGACCACGGAGGCAGTCAATACCTACACAGCATAAGCTTATTTTTTTGGCTGAATAAATGTTATCTGTCTTTATTTTTATTTTTCTATATTTATCTATACTTGTAGTTCAGCATAAAAATAACCGTTGAACTAATATGGCAAAGTAATCATAAATCATCACAGTAGCGTACCTATATATCGTTTTACCAATAAACGGAATTCAGTCGAATTGGTTTTCAATCGCGTTATTAATCTAGCGAGTCAATCGCCTATCATGATCGCTATCCGATCCGACGCAATCAATTTAAAATTAACTGAACCTATGCAAAATGCATTTCATATGCATTTAATCTCGCTATATAAATTCTATAATGATTTATCCTTTTGATGTGTGTTTGATTGATAATTGATATTTCTCTGTCAAAAGCAGAAAATCTATACATATAATAAAATTGTAACTGAGCTATGTCTGTACATGGGAGATATATAAGAAAAAATATATATGGACTCTTTATAAGGCCTATAGAAGCCAAAACCATTGTTTTTAGAATTTTTGTCTGTCTGTATGTTTGTACACGCATCACACAAAAACTACCGAACGGATCTGGATGAAATTTGGCACAGCTATGGACGATGACTTAGAATAAAAGATAGGCTACTGTTTATCCCGAAAAAATGTACGGTTCCCGAGGGATATACAATTTATTGTAGTAGTACTAAGTAATCTACGCGGGCGAAGTCGCGGGCATTTGCTAGTTCTAAATAACAATTAACTTTGATGATAGATCCTACTAATGTTATAAATGCGAAAGATTGTGAGGATGTATGTATGGATGGATGGATGTTTGTTACTCTTACATGAAAAAATCTATTGAACGGATTTAGATGAAATTTTACAGTAATAGTAATAATTTAATAAATATATAGGGATAAATCACACAAATTGAGTTAGCCCCAAACTAAGTTCGAGACTTATTGTATTATGGGATACTAACTCAACGATACTATATTTTATAATACATATAAAGATAAACATCCAAGACCCAGGTCAATCAGAAAAAGGTAATTTCATCATAACCTGACCGGGGATCGAACCCGGGACCTCCCGAGTATCGGTCAAGTACGTTAACCGTTACACCAAGGAGGTCGTCAATATAGGTCATCAGCATAACATATAGGCTACAAATTGTAATTTTATGTAATTTTGGTCGTAATATAACGATACATGTCAATTAAGTCGAGAAAAAATCGACACTCTGGGTAAACGATTTGAGTTACACAAATATGTTGTACCGTAGGATTGTTTGTCTTGCGTAAGTAGTTTTAAGTGGCAGACCAAATTCCACGTGAGCGAAACCGCGGGAAAAGGTAGTAAGTGATAAGTTTATATATAAATGCACGGTATTGAGCATATGTTGTATTTTAATAAGCAAATAAATTATGTTCGCGATCAGAAATACTGCATTGAACGGTGCTAAAATATTTATTTGACAGTATCATTCTAATAACTGTAAGTACCGCTAAAATTCTCGTTTTATTAAATGAACAAGAAACAACTCGCAAAATTTCATAAGATATTAAATATGCGACATCCTATTTCACAATAAAATAGTGTGAAATGGGGCATTTTTACAAGAATTCGTGTCAAAATAGTAATTTTAGTCTCGGCCGCGCGCCAAGCGCTTGATTTTTCTTCGTTTTATTTAATGTCTTTTGAGAATATTGCAGGCTTCAGTACAAAAGTAGTGAAGAGATACTTCTTTCCTCACTTTCCTATTTACTTATTTGCATTTTTTCAAAGATTTCTTTACAATAAAGAATCTTGGAATGCAGTCCACACAGTAAGTCATATTTTAAAAATATGTTTATTTAAATTGTCAACCAAGTAAACCGAATTTCTCAGGCTGGATAGAAATCATCGATTGAAATAGACCACAATTAGTATCTGTTATAATATGCGCCAAATAAAGGTGTAGCACAGTTAGAGCATTTTGGTAAAAGTGTAAATAAATTTGAGAGTCCAATTTCTCAAGTGGAATGACACGGTTTCTTATAGGATCACTTTTTATCTATGTTTGTCATAAATAATGATTTATTCCAAATAAAAAACGTTCTTAGAAAAGGGCAGGTCAGAAGTACCCTTAACCGACGAGCGTGTATGAAAAGATTGATGAATGTGGAGGAAGCGGAGAAAGTATGTCAGGACCGCAGTAAGTGGAAGAATGTAGTCTCTGCCTACCAATATGGGAAAAAGGCGTGATCATATGTATGTATTCCGAAACTATTGCACCGATTAAGATAAAACTAGGCACAAATGTGTTTGTGACCCAAAAACTGACGTGTAAAAGATGAAAGGTTCGTGTAAATTAGAAATATATACAGGAAATAAGTGGTCCTTATTTACATATATCAGAAACTAAGGCACCTTTAAACATCGATTCTGATTTCACAGCAACCTAAGTAAACTTAAGTAACAGACTTTATAAAAGTTCTCCCTTAATCATATAACTCTAGACAAGTGATTTATAAAAACATTGCCGACTTGTGCCCACTTCCCTGGGTGTTAAATAACCACCCCTGAATAGTGTAGCTTTCTGATTGTGAAAAAATTTTCATGATCAGTATATCCGATCAGCTTTTACAAACAAACAATCAAAGTTACAAACATCACCTCTTTATATATGTATATATATAATTCTTTAACAGTATCTATATATAATTTTCTAAGGATCTTTGACTTTAAGGTGCATACATACATATATTACAGTGAACAAATCAATAAAGACTATTCCTAAAGATAAAATCCACGCGAGCGAAGCCGCGGGCAAAAGCTAGTAATTAATTAGTGCAATCTATAACTTCATAAAAAAATCCAATTGCAAAGAATAGTCTAATGTCCCGCCCAGTTTCTTTAATCAGACGCCAACAGGCAGAGTTCCAACTCTACTAAATGCACCGTATATCTCTACACTCCGATGATACACTGCAATTAACACGAATTTCGTTTTAGCGGGAATTTCTTTGTTTTATCACCTTTGAGTCAGTTACAAAAAGTATAAATATTGTCTTTGGAGCTTTCTTTTGTAAGCTCCTTAGAATCTATCTATATTTTCATTAACAAAAGGTGCAATCACTTTTTCAGTAAAAAGCTATTGCCCGCGGCTTCACCCGCGTCAAATTCGGAGGGGTAAGGCTTTTAAAGAGACAAAAAGCCTATTTCACTCTCCAGCCTTTCAACTATCTCCACATAAAGAAAAAAACACAATAATCTATGGCTCAACTAGTGTTTACACGGCTAACTCACGTCAATTTTAATCGGTAACGTTGACGACCGTTTCTACCATCTTCAGGGCGAGCACAAGGAACAGCCGCGGCGCGGCTGTCCTAATACTCGCCCTGAAGATGGCCTTCTAAATAGGTCGAAACGGTCGTCGGCGTTACCGACTAAAATTAACGTGCGTTAGCCGTGTAAACACTAGTTATGTCTTCTCGCGTAACTTTCAATGATATAATCTATGGCTCCTTTTTGACGTGAAAGACTAACAAACAAACACATTTTACATTTATAGTATGGATGGGTAAGACTAAAAATATATATGAAGAGATATATTATTAATTAAACGTTGGTTATAGTGTATTACAATAATGTTATAACTAAAGGAATAATTTAATCAATTTTAATAAATAATTACACTTGGTTTATGTATCTTTAAAAAGACTCATAGTTTAAAAGTTCCACGGGAGCGAATCTCTTAACTAGTTTAAGTCAAAATATGACTTATATGCACTGACAAATAAGTCTTATATTTATAACAAAATAACACCTTATTTATACTTGTTTATGGTATAAATATCATAATATTTTATACTTATTGATATCCAAAATGATACAACTTCACCCTATCATATTATGGAACAATAAAATAGCCCAAAAATAATGTAAAATAAACTATATAAATAAATATTCCCAGACACACTTCAAGCCATTAGCGATATTGGCGCCATCTCTGTTTAGTCAAGAACAGTTGAATGTTACCTGAAATTTGGTCGATGGGTGAGTAAAGGGGGGGTTCCTCCCCGCCGGCCTGTTGGTGCTCCAGCAGACGGTGACACGACTGTCTCATGAGCGCTCCTGACACTGTAGAAAAAAAAAAAATATATAGGGAAAAATCACACAAATTGAGTTAGCCCTAAACTAAGTTTGAGGCTTGTATTGTGAGATACTAACTCAACGATACCATATGTTATACAATACATACATATATGTATAATAATTAAATCCATAATTTAAAAGCCGGCAACGCTTCTGTGACCCCCCGGGTGTTGCAGGTGTCTATGGGTGGCGGTGATCACCGCCTGACAGTTTGCCACCCTCTTTCATAAAAAAAAAATACCTGACCGGGGATCGAACCCGGGACCTCCTGAGTAGCGGTCAGGTACCTTAACCGTTACACCACAGATGTCATTTTAAATAGATAAATATATTAATTATATCTACTAACTTAGTAGATGGAATGGAGATTCAGAAATAGTGACAGGTTATTAGCCCATCGCCTATGAGACTTCCTGTTTTAAGCCTTTTCCCTTGATTGACTTTTACATTCTGCGCGGGAAGAGTAGCAGCTGGCACATTCTACGTTTTTCTTTTGCTTCTCGACCAGCATGGTCTACTACTATACCTTAATAAATTTGTTCTTAATAAATCTTTAAACTTAAAAGATATACGAACCAACTAACATATGTAGT
>JADGIL010005586.1:0-11628 GCA_020352625.1 Cactoblastis cactorum | reverse complement strand
AAAAATTTACTATTATATACTTCTTTCTTGGACTATTTTAAGTAACAAAAAGAAAATTATACAAATATATTCCCTCGTCGTATTCACGCACAACACGTATAAATTGGCGACAAAAAAAAAACTGAGGCTCAATGAAGTGTGTTACGACTCACAGGGGAGTACGTAAAACACGATAGCTATCCTTAATTAAAAAGCTGAAATCGCATTATACAGGAAAAACAAGTAATGTCTAGACTTAGGGCGCAATGAAGATTTAATTTTTATTTTTGTACATATGAATTAATTTATTTTAACGCTGGTTTGCGAGCGTCAGAAAAATGTTAAATAGACAGCGGTTTCTCTCCCAGTGTATATTGCAAAAGTTAATCAAGGAGAAGAGCATAAAACAGAAATTCTTTGCATAAGCGAGTAAGCTATCACTGTATCTTAATCTCCATTCCACCAATAAGGCCCAAATTTAGCTAAGAGACTCTGTATACCCCGTAGAGGATAAAGACGTGATACTGTATGTAAATTAATATGAAACTTACAGTTATTGGAAAGTGTAGGATGTATTTAAATTAATATAATAATATATCAATAATTTTAATTTCGCTAGCCTAGTTTAAGGATATTTTTTAAAATAAATATTAAATCAATATATAATTAAAATAGACGTATGCGTGCGCGCATATTATATAATATTTGGTATTAGCTGATATAATATAATTATAGGATAATGCCAAATAATTTCAATCTCGTTTGAAAATTACTTTCAAATTGTATGTGGAACAAGAACAAGATAGCCGATCCATCATCCGATCAAAGTTATTTTTATATTATCATTGCATTTTTTTTGTTTGTTTAATTTCTATGGACAATCCTGTATTTTCCCCTTCTTAATAAAAGAAAAATATTTCAAAATACCTTTGTTTTTAAGTTGGTATACACATGAATTAACAAACATATTTCAGTGCGTGCTTGTCATTTCAACCGTCCATGTACACCCGGTCCTTAGCATTCACGACGTAATCCGACTGTCGTAACACGGTGATTATGGAAATGGCAGTTTGATCATATCCGGCATTATGTTTGTATTTCATTTTGCACTATATGCTGTTTCCACTAAAAGTTATATTTAATTGAGGATTCTAAGAAAATTGGTTATATAAGTAGCTCTCTCTATATATATTTTTTTACACAGCTCTATTTCTTAATAAATGCAAGTAAGTCTCAATATATTTTTTAATTCAAAATATAAATATGGTAATTGACTTGTATTTTAGATATTCATATCATTTATTAACATTAAGAAAAATTCAAGTAGGTATTTCTTATCTTCAAATAACACTGGCTGAAAACAATTAAAAATCAAAAAAGGCACGTGCTCTTATACTATACAGCCCCAGAAGCAAACAGTCGTAAATCTGATGCGCCGCTTCGGTAATGGGTTTTCTTATGTCAACAAATCGTGTGTACATTACAATGGAAAGAGGAAAACATAGGTTTTATTTTATAATTATTGATAATGTTATTTTAAGCAAGTTTTTTTTATCTTTTATCAGGAACTTTACATATTTTGGAACTACTGGATGGTTTGAGTGGTACATTTTTGTATTTTATTACACAGGTTTATACCTGTGTGTGCTAAAGTAAACACACACAGGTGAAGGCTAAAGCTTTTTTAAATTTTAGAAACAAATCTTAAAAAATTCAAAAGCGATTTTTCAAGCCTAGCAAGAAAGAAGCCTAGTTAGGCTTCAAAACTTCAGTAAACTGGAAATACTGCCGGCTTTTTGCCGAAATCCCCAAATCTTAACCATAATTGGCAGGATGACATCGTTGGCGCAATGGTAAAGTCCTTGTTTCTCAAACAATAGGTTTGATCCCCGGTCAGGCCATGATGATGAAAAATGGTCTTTATTAACATCGGTCTTGGATATTTATTTTTTATTTATTACAAAATATAGTCTCGTTAAGTTAGTACTCATGCCATAATACAAATTTCGAACTTAGTTTGGAGATAACTAAAAAATATAAACACTTCTAAGCGTTAGCAATATTGCAGATTTGAATTTTACCCTTTATAAATGCAGATATCATTGTATCTATAGATACCAATCTGTTTCAAGGGTCCGAGATGTTTCGCTGTACAATGTAACAAGCTCACAAAAGACGTAATTCGTCGCAGATGGCGCCACAAAGAAGTGAATATTATCGGAAATTGTCGTTCCATATAGAAAATTACGTGTTATTTCAACAATGTTGTGTGAGTGCTCACATTGTTTGTGGTAACTTCAATTATTGTGGTTGTAACGTTAAAAGTGAAATGTTTGTTTATTCAGTCACATCCGTGTCGTAATGGTTAAAGTCCTGCCTGCTACGCGGAGGTTCCGGGTTCGATCTCTGGTCAGGTCATGATGGAAAATTACCTGTTTCTGTTTGACCTAAATCTTTGATGTTTATAGATATATGTACTTTTTACTAAAATATAGTACATATCGTTGAGTATCTAATATCCTTTAATATCGAATTGAATATCATTAATATATATTTGCACGGCTATACTCACGTTCATTTTTAGTCGGTGACGCCGACGACCGTTTCGACCTATTCAGAAGGCCATCTTCAGGGCGAGTACTAGGAACGTCGCAGCGTGGCTGTTCCTTGTGCACTGAGGTCTGCCGCCGCCCGCGCCGCTCTCCTCGCCGCGCGCCGCGTTCGCGATGATGCGTTAGGTGGCGGGTCAAATTCGCTTGTGCCTATTGTGCGAGTATTGAATATCCCATAAGTTTCGATTTCAGTTTAGGGTTAACTCAATCTGTGTGATTTGTCCCTGTATATTAATTTTTTTTCTGTAGATTGTACGAAATGAACCCTTTAAAGAACAGTATTTGATTGATTTCAATATATATTTTTTATTTCCCACTGGTTGACAGGTAGACAATGACTAGGTAATTGTCTATGGTTTCATAAAAAAACTAGTAATGTAACGAGTAGCTTATCTATTGTTGTTGTTATTAATTACAACTGACGCTTCTTACTTAAATTACCAAAGAAAAATCTGAAATACCTTTTTTTCCAAAGAGAAAATATAAGCGCAAGTATTCAAATTATTCAGATTCTATGGTTTTAAATGAAACCGGCCAAAGCGAGTTTGTTTGCAGATTGTAAAAGTCAGTCAAGGAAAAGGTCTTGAAATGGGAAATCCAGCAATGAGCCCACCATTTTGCTTAGCCTAGCCTTCGAGTGTCGCAGATCTTAGCTCTGTCTACCCCGTACGGGATAAAGACGTGATACTGTATTTGCATTGTTGTAAGAGAGCCCCTCTAAAATATATATTTATTGTTTTTAATATTTGTTGTAACAGGAACACCATATATGAACATTTCATATGTCTAATTATTTACGGTTCATGATATTAGTAATAGTGTTCCCATCTTACGAGTGCTCCTAAGGAACGGAACCCTAAAAAGATGTTTCGAGTATGTTTAAGGTATTATATCATTGAAAGTTACGCGAGCTGACATAATATACCTAGGTATACCTAAATCTATACAAGATTGTGAGAATAATAAAGGTATTTCACAAACAAAATTAATTGGATTGCAATGAGCTTTTACAAAAAAAAAAAAAAAATCTGCAACAAAAAACAAAAGTAAAAAATACATTGTTTATCTGTCGCATTGTCATAAAGCATTGTTTTCACACACAATGTGGAATTCACATTACATACCTTTGTTTATGTTAAGAAGTCATATAATTAAGCACGCGAAGCGAGCTTACATTATTCTGCGAACATTACATTTTTGTCGTACACTATAGAGACCAAATAAGATGTTTTAAATTAAATAGTTTTTCAAATTAGATTGTTTTATGTTAGGTTTTTAGAGTTTAATAAATAAAATGCATGATTAAGATGTATTACATTTCGTTCTTAGAAAGCAGACTGAAATAATCAAGAGAAAAAGAATAATAATCCGTAAATATGTACTTAAAAAGGTTCGTTTCTAACTGCTTATTAAGTAATATTATGCTTTTGGTTCACAGACAAGGAACATTGGCTAGGTAGTGAGCATATTATTATAACGCATCGCAATGACACATGTGGCACTTCCGGTTTTGCTTACATTCATAGACCACGGTAACCACTTCCCAATGGGCGGGATACATACCTTTTTACCTGCTAAGAGCCGAGTTCATCAACTTGCTAAACGACTGTTAAACAGCTGATTTAATAATTTTATTCGCCACGCGTTAACCAACGATTATAATCTTATGATCGCCGTTTAAACAACCGTTGAGATTTGATCGTCAGTTTAGTAATCACTTGCTTACATCAAATCGGTGAACTCGGGCCAAAAAAAGCCTCCCGCCCAAATCATCTGATTAACTATTCTTCGTGATAAGTGTCGTTTGTTTTCTTTCTGCCTCTTAAGAGGTAATAGATGAGCGATAGTCACGCCACTAGCACGCAACATCGTTCTTCAGCTGACAGCTTGCTTAGATTAGATACGTATAAATAGCTCGTGATATTTCTTTGCCTACAGTCTAG
The DNA here is from genome assembly GCA_020352625.1 of Cactoblastis cactorum. Taxonomy (NCBI): domain Eukaryota; kingdom Metazoa; phylum Arthropoda; class Insecta; order Lepidoptera; family Pyralidae; genus Cactoblastis; species Cactoblastis cactorum. The sequence goes on along the minus strand of JADGIL010005586.1, from coordinate 7,094 downwards.
AATACTAGGCTATTCATCATTTACTTAATTATGATGAAAATGTACAAGAAAGGTGGGGCAAAATATCCCTTAGTACAGTTGCCAAGATTCTAATTAATTTTCCCGTTATTAAAGTAATATTTTATTTAGAGACCAGAGGTGTGTTCGTAAGTGTAAGTGTTCCTTTCTTAAACATATACTAGATATAAGTGAAGAATCTTTAAATATAAAATTAAATCATGAATGATTTAAAATAATTCAAATAAGATTACACTCAGTATATTAATTGAGGTAGAATATAAAGTTAATCTAAAAATGCATTTGAAAAGACAATTTAGATAAGATACAAATATTTAATAAAAACTATAATAGTTTGCTCACAAAATAAAATATTCATCCAAATTCATATTTTTACAAAAGCAATAAATAACACTAAAGGTCATGTTAATCCCACACTTCACTATTTTTCCTCATACTGGCACACCAAGTCGCCGTAGCTCGGATAATTTCGTCAACTCGGCAAATCCCACAAAATGGGATCACGTAATCATTTAGATCTCCTGTCATCGCTTACTTCGAACTCCGAGGGTCTTTTGTGATCCTTGTAATTAATAGGCTTAATATTTCATATACTTCCAGAGGATTTTCGCTAATTTTCTCCGCGATACGAAGGTATCTAGAGATTAATTTGTGCTTCGCTCCCTGGAGGACATTAGTCACGATTAAGAAAACTCGAAATACCAGCTGGGCATAAACGTTCAGGATATTTATTTATGACAAGCTACCGATGATGGTCAACTTCTTGATTGAGGGAAAAGTACTTCTAGCTGTTTCATCCTTTTAAAAACAGCATATTATGATTTTTCTTGATTATCAAATTTTGTAATCGTTTTTGTATGAAAGATTATAAAAAAGGTAGAAAGAAGATTTTGGAAGTGAAATTCTTATTGTTTTAACACCAAAAACCCCTTTAAATAAGAAAAAAGCTGTGCCCTAAAACTTTGTTACAGTTTTAAAGATGGCTTCGGGTAGATAAAAGTCATTTTCAGGTTAGCTACCTTTCATTTATAGCCATTGAGGAATTAATTGCTTAATTTGTACCATACTTTCAGCAATTTATAGGATAATAAGCCATTATACAAAGATTACTTTTCCATGTGTTAAGCATTGGCTGTACAGCAGTTACGTTAATAGTCTCTTATTATTCAACAGAAAAACTTTTGTTAATGAACGAATTTCTTTTCCTTTACAATATAAACTGAAACTGAGCGATTTCTTGTATAATCAAATGAAAAATTACTGTGACCAAGTTTTAATTTGTAAGTTTTGGTAATATTAAAATTCTTTTATGTTTTGTTATCTAAAATGAATTGATATCAAAAACTGGATTTATGTAGATCCTTCTGAAATAAATATATGAGATACCTATGCAAGATAAAAAGTTTTAATGGGACTTGAATGAAATTTGTCAACATGGTTTAGGAAGAATTTTACATCATTGTTTAGGAGAATACTTGACATTCATACTTGATATATTTAGTTGCTTGCAAAATAAACATATTAAACGAAATAAACATATTATAACAAACATTACAAGCCAGCCCTAATTAAAGAAAACACACGTGACGCAAACAAAACAATTCTAGCTACAAAAGCTCTTTATCTGTCCCCAATGGATTTATCTAAGGTGCCGTAAAACAGTTGACCGTATCTAATCCGGGGGACACGCAACGATCGCGTTCTGAGGAAACATGATAAGACTATACAACAGTGGACTGTTATTGTCACTGATTGCGGTCGGCATATTGAAAATCAATATTTGATACTAGCATGGTATTTAAAAAAAAAAAGAAAAGTTTTAATAAAGCGCCGGATATCATAATTACTTCCTTAAATAGCTATAGAAAGTCTTGAAGAATTTCAAATTTTGGAGATAATTCGTAATATTGAAGAATTTCCTCTATAGAAATTAAGTTACTAACTTCCGCGAACTTTGAGCTTAGTAACAAAGGCTAATTACTTTTACAAAATTAAAACTCTGAATTGGAACTATTGTAACTTCCTCAGTCTGTTGAAATTATACCTATTTTTTTTACATGTATTTTTTTTTTAAATAATTTCGTGATCGTTTCTCAGCGGTTGTCGTGATGCGTCTTAGCACCTTCTCCAGTGTGGATATTAGGCGTTGCAGCCATCTTTCGCGCTTTTTCTTTCCCAGCTGGCTGCAGATATTAGTCATTTTAGGCAGGTTAAGATTTCCTTTGGTAAGTTACTCAATTCGACTTGCCTTGTGCCTTTCTAGGCCTAGAACATTCTCGCGATTTTATTATATAGCTAATTTTCTAAATCTGTTCTGCTGTTTTAGTATCACTTTGTTCAAAATGTATAAGTTATTATATTAGACTTCATATTTTCATATTTCACTTATCTTTCTAGGCTAAGATGTACTTTTTAAAAATTAGTCAAACGTTATATCATATCGTTTGCAACATGGGAAAGTGACGCCAGTTACATAATATACATATATACTTTATATGGTGCAACCATTTACCCCGACTAGTCTTCTAGTCCCTTATATATTATTTAGTATGAACAAGGCACGTATTTTTCGAGTAGCTTCACTCCGCTTTTGCTTATGAATAAATGAAGAAGAAAATGTCTGTAGCAATTGTGTGGGAGTTCGCACAGGAATAAATTTCTTTAAATTTTATGACAATGTATGTGAAAAGCGAGCGATGATGTGTCTGTGAAATATTTCCACAAGCTTTTTATGCTCACAGAGCAAAGCTTAATGTAATTTTTTGAGATTGAATTAGTGTAGAGACATAAAATCATTTTATTGCAACAGTAAGTTAGTCAATAATAGAAATTAAAGTGTTTTCAATGCTACTCGTACATTATTTTTTGGCGTTATTGTTTTATGGGAATGAGCCTATAAAGTTTAAAATATATATTTTTGTTGAAAATGTACTAAGTAAATAGTATCTAGGTAAATAACAAAAAAGTTCACCGTGTCTTAATGTATTTGATATAATGTATTATTTCAACAATGACTAGTATAGTAAAATAGTAGTACATACGTTAGGTATTTAATTTAACAACATATCAACAAACAATAACAAATACATATCAGCCCAGGCACCATGATGAAGCTGCAGCTTCAGATGCTTGATATCCACCAGGCTTTTCTTGTCACCAGGTTTTGTATTGATTTTAATTGAATTTTAGACAAATTTGATTTTATTTCATGTGTCAGCACCTAGCGACAATCCGAGTGCTTTTTATGCAGTTTTTTAAGACATTTTTAAAGTTTTTATTAGGTTGGCAGCACTTGTTTTAACAGTGCTGTGTATTGACACTAGTTAGACGTGATCAAAGATAATGCGTTTCGATAACAATGTACTCGTAATTATTTTATATACTACTGGTTGTTTTCAAGACAAAAAAAACTACATAAAAGTATGGAACAATAGGTATAATTACAACACATTTAATTTTTTTTCATATTATATTTGGGAGTTTTTTCATATCTTTATAATTGTATTGATAAAATTCCTCTATAAAACTTATATAAAATTATCTTTATAAAAAAAAGACAAGTATATAAATGGTAACATTTAAACTTGTAACAAAGAGCATCTATCATCGTTGTACAAGGCAGTGTAATAACAATCGGAAGCGAGTCCAAAGGCGGGCTATTGCCTGAACAGCAAACAGAGTCGCAATAAACCCAGCAATGGCTCCGTCTTAGACCTATCTATCTAACATATGTCGCTTCAGGCTCTTTCTTCAAAGAAATGCACTTAAAAGAGGCTATTTGAAGATATCGAGTATTATTAGTTTATGAGAAATAATGTGAAATATCGTAATCCCACATAACTTAGAATATATTCAAACTAGTTGAGATCCATAGCTTGACTTACGCGGGAAATTTTGTACGCTTTAAGATCAAAAATCGTTCTGCTAGTATCAGATATTAGTACATTCGAGCAAACAAGCCCTTATGTTGAATTAATTAGTACAGATAAAGGTGCGAAAACATACATTTTATCTTCGAACGATTTCATGTTAGAATTATTCTATAACATGATTTCTTTTGCTGACTGTCAAAGATGTAAAAAAATGAACAATTGTATTTAAAACTAGGTGCGTCCGCAGCTTTGCTTTGAGGAAGTATCGGGATGTTTTCACCTTTCAGATGTTTTTAAATATTTGTTGAAGTCCAAGGAAGGACTTTCACAAATATTTTAAACCTAAGTTGTCTCAAGTCAATTCAGTCAGTCTGTCAAAGCCAGAAACTGACTTTTTGGCTGAAAATTACTTATAAATTTTATTTTATTTTTATTTTCATACATGTAGATAAGTACATAAGAATAAGAATAAGAATAAGAATAAATTTATTATAGATAATATGGCAAAACGAGAAGATAAACTTTAAATTTTTTGGATAGATAAAATAAATATAATTATGTTATTACTATTTGCACTGACCCGTGAACTTTTAACCAGTTTTCAAATAAATAATAGTCAGATGGATGGTTCATTTGACCCTAGGTATAGTAGGGTCACTTTTTAATCGTATAATAATGAAGCCAAGTGTACAATCTCGGAAGATATCTAAATAATTTATTACCACTGTAAGCGTCATGAAAATTTACATAAAGTGGGGGGAAAACGTTATTTATGGCACCGGTTTTTCGTTAAGACAAGCAAATAATTGTTTTGGAGTGATAATAAGAATAAATAATTAGGTTAAGCAAATCATTGGATCGCCTGTCAATTGAATAAAATATATTCCTACATAAATCTTGTAACGAAAATTTTAATGTGAAAATTTTGCTACCTTGCTCTAGGGCATTTTAATATAAAAGTAAGTGAAAATAATTTATGATTAAAAATGAGGTATTAAGTTTCAATGTAAAGGTAACGTTATATCTACTTTTCTTATTTAATCATTTTTTTTGTTTAATCTGTTCCAATTTTGCTTAATAATTAAGTTTTACAATCAGTGGAAACTTCACATTAAGAAGCCATCTAGCGTTCGTATAAACCTATCACAGGACTGTTTTTAGTTTCTTGGATACATTGATATAGATTGTTACAGAAGTCAGATGGAAGTCGTTCTTTGTAAAAACCAAAAGAAGCGTGACCGCTGAGGATGCAACTAGGGTAACGCTCGGATAGGTAAGTAGGTGTGATCAAATGATCAAGAGAGTAGGAGTTACCAATTGATTAATTTAGTACATGGGCCCGATTAATTTATTTTACGACTATTACCCTTACTTACGATATTTGTTGTAGAATCGAAAAGTCCTGGGTTGAAATTTTGAGAGATAAATCTTATAATCAATATAAACACTTACTTATACGTATAAACTTACATAAAATAATGAACTAACAGTATCAAATTGAAATGATTTACTATCTGGATGGTGCTATAAATTATTTAGTGTGGTCGTAATAGGCGGCAGTGTTTTCGGGTCGACTGTTTAAAATAGGGCTCCCATAGGAAAACAGCTCTCGACTAAATTATAGCCGCGTCAACGATACATTTTGTTTATGGTTGTTATATAATATTCACAACAACACTGAAGATGGCGCTCACATTTCTAAAACTCAATTAGAAGAAATTAAAATTCAATTAATAAAGTATTGCACTTTGAGCTACTAAACTAACAAAACGAAAAGGGCTGTATCGGATAATCTTATATTGCCAACTAGCACTACTACCACGTAATAATAAAAAAAAAACAAAAATATTAACAGCTTTTAAATAAACATCACAAAAATATAACTTTCAATTTGTGTTCCTGAAAATGTTTCAATTAGATTATTACTTTTAATTACAACAAAAATAAACCTAACGAAATCTCTAGATGAAAGGCACCGCTCCTTTAATTTAATTAACCCCAACCTGACATCGCAATTTTACGTTGACGAAATTGCGTCACGGTTATCTTTTATCAAATATTATTTTGACCTTTTAATTTGCGAAAGAGCGAACGGGAACTCCGTCAGATCAGCAATCAGTCTTGAGAGTTCTTTTCCTCGAATTTTATTTTAATAAATCAGTCAAGTTGAAGGGGATTGTACTAATAAAATAAAACTATTTGATCTCTTTTTTATTCAGGAAACAATACGTAGATTACGTATGATAAAGGTAATTATAAAAAAAATCATAGTCAAACACGAAGCAACAGTAACAAAAATGTGATTTGTAATTATTTACATTATTATACTTATATTAATTTATAAATATATGTATCTAAAAATAGAAGATAATAATATTAAGGTTCTTTATAAGGCAAATTAAAGCCAGAAATATATATTTTTTAGATTTTTTTTGTCTGTTTATATATCTGTGCAAACAAATATTTTGCATACGTAGGAGGTCTTAAAATATGACGTACGTTTCATCTCGATAGATCTCTTGGAACCCGAAATATTGACATGTGTTACGCGTGGGCCAAGTTGCAGCCATTAATTCAATAATTTAACATGGATTTGCCAAACATAAGTACAATTATGCAAATAAAGGAAATAAATATATGTATAAGCAGGTATATTGTTACGCAGTCATCTCTGACCTTCATTAACGAACGCATATAACTATGCGGTCAGAGTTAAACCCAGTTATGAAGGCTATTATTGGTTATGTAAAGCATAGTGCACATTCATGTTGTCGTGAAAATGATGGCCGAAGCGTACTGTTTTATGATAGCACTATCGTCATTCTCGCTGATTGATGGAATGAAAGAATTAAAGAATATATTCGTATTGTTACTTTTTATTTTTTCAAATAGAAAGTAAAAATGGTAACTTATTTGTTAAGAAAATGACTTCTCATCCGTAGTATTTCTAGCCTCGAATCTTACACAGAAATATTTTTCCAAGATTTATTGTTTCAGAAAGTTCTAGAACATACAAGGTACATCTAACATACAAATTCTTTCGTTTCAATTAAACAGTATAATCCATACATATAATAAAACTGTAGAAGAGCGAAATTTGTACATTGGATATTTATTGAAAATTCTTTGTGGAATATACTTATTTATCGATACAGATAACGAATCTGCAATTTTGGAAATTTTTGTCTGTCTGTCTGTCTGTCT
>JADGIL010005582.1:1997-17856 GCA_020352625.1 Cactoblastis cactorum | reverse complement strand
ATCAATAGTTATAGAGATTATCGTGTTCAAACCAACAAACAACAATTCCATATCACAGTAGTATACATTTATTGATGATTAGTAGTGGTATGGAGCCACTACTTGTAGTGGTATGGAGCCACTACTTGTAGTGGTGTGAAGCCACTACTTGTAGTGGTATGGAGCCACTACTTGTAGTGGTATGGAACCACTACTTGTAGTGGTGTGGAGCCTGCTGCTTGCTTTTTTGCCTAAAGCATGAATGGCCCTGCTCGGCCGGGGCAGTACCACACTCCCACAGAAGACCGACGCCTGAATGGCGGCTATTAGCCGCCATGCTCCGTCCGGTGAGTGGGAGAGCCGGAGGCCCAACTTCCAAGGTTTTTCATAGACCGGCAACGCTTCTGTAACCCCGCGGGTGTTGCAGTTGTCTATGGGCGACGGTGATCACTTAACATCGCGTGACCCGCCTGCTCGTTTGCCTCCCTCTGACATAAAAAATAAATAAATAAAAATATTGCCTTTGAAGGTCTAATTTCTCAATTAAGATTTTGATTTTGTAGTAAAACCAATCAAGTGAATGTTAAAATTTCTGGGAGTTCTGCTTAAATTAAGATCTAAATTCATTAGTGTCATTTGTAATATTCTAGGTTGTAATTAATGAATCAATTCAGTAGATTTCTCATTTATATCTTGTAGTAGAGTAGGATAATCGAAAAATTGGTTAGGCTTTTTGCCATAATTATAAAAAAGATACGAATTTTTTTACGAAGATTATTATCAGTGTCAATAAAAAAAAAAAAAATCGGCACATTTTTTCAATATTTCAACAACACTTCAAAGTATTAGCACAATGCTAAAGACTTTACTCTGAGCCAAGAGGGCAAGGATTCGATCCCCGTTCAGCATTTAGTTCATGATGGAAACAATCTTTTATGATTGGACAGATTTATTTATATAAAATATATTTGAATACATCCCATAACACAAGTCTCGAATTTAGTTTCGGTATAACATAATTTGTATGATTTCTTTATATATTTATTATGTACATTTTTTATTATATTTAAACAACAAACATCATGAGAAAATGTTAAATTATAAGGCTCTATGGTGTTATATCATTGAAAGTTACGCGAGATGACATAATTAAAACAATATTTTTTTTACGCGGAATTACTCACGTTAATTTTTAGTCGGTATCGCCGACCGTTTCGACCTAATCAGAAGGCCATCTTCAGGGCGAGTACTAGGGCCGCGTCGCGACGTTCCTAGTACTCGCCCTGAAGATGGCCTTCTGAATAGGCCGAAACGGTCGTCGGCGATACCGACCAAAAATTGACGTGAGTAATTCCGTGCAAAAAAAAATATTGTTTTAACTCTATGGTGTTATTGTGATTTATATTAATTCAGTATACTTTTGAAACCCGAGCTCTTTCCTTATTTAACGACCATATCCACCACATTTGAGCGCGTTCTCCAATAAATCAGACAACTGAATACCTCTAATAAAAGCTAATAAATTAGGAGAATGGTAAACAACCGATCGGATTTTTATCATTTTATGATTTGTGACAGTAAATAGTAGTAAAATGGATATATTGATCGTTTGTTTTCGATCATTCTTTTCGTAAAACTGACTTGTATTACGACGAATTTTTTAACAACGGATTTCGATTTATGAGTGTGGGAAAAAGTATGATGAACAAGAATTTGCTCGCTCTTGTTTCTTTTCGTCTTCTCATTAATTTTTTTAACAAACAACCCGGCAAAAAGAGCGGTGTTATACCTAAGTTTTACATGTGTGTACGTCATTCTGTGTGCCATCATAGCTTCCAAACGAGTGAACCGATTTGGATAATTCTTTTTTTGTTAGAAAGGTGACTTAGTCGAGAGTGTTCTTAGTTATGTTTTTAACTACCGACGCCACGCTTAGGCTAAATGGTGTGGTGGTAAGCTTATTGGTGGAATGGCGATTCAGAAATAGTCCCATCGTATATAAGAGGTCCTGTTTCAAGCTCTTTTTCTTGATTGACTTTTACAATCTGCGCGGGAAGAGTAGCAGCTGGTACATTTTTTTGTATGACAGAGGGAGGCAAACGAGCAGCTGGTCACGTGATGTTAAGTAATCACCGCCGCCCATAGACAACTGCAACATTCTGCGCTTTTTTTGCTCCCAGACCAACATAAAAGACAAAGAAATTATTAATCTTTATAATATAAATTCATATGATTATACCTTTTTCTCATAAGGGTAGGCAGAGAATACATTCTTCCACTTACTGCGGTCCTCACATACTTCCTTCGCTTCCTCCATATTCACCAATACATAATAAATATACTCGTAAGAATAGAAATTTTATAAATATTTAAATTAACTGATCTAAAAACTATTAATAGAAAAAACAAAATTTCCTTACAAATTTTATAGCTCCTCAAGGACACTGCACTGTGGCAACGTGCCCAAAAGGTTAGCAGCATTGCCTATTTGGATAGCAATACCAATCCTTTGGCCAAAAAAGCTCCCAGCCCTTTGATCACGGGACACCTCGATCAGCCTTTTAGAGATTGCTTTAAAAAGCTGATGAGCTGATGGACCCCATGGAAGACTAAATATTTTTTTATTGTTTCCAACGCTATTTAACATAACGTTATAATTGTGCATTTTGCTCTACAGTTTTTACACTTTCATCGATGTGCTGATACGATGACTTTCTAAGTTATCAGACCATCACTAAAACTTAACTATACGATGGAAAAAATATATGTATCTTAGTTATAATATTATTTGTTTGAATGCAATATCTTTGATGTACTCAAAAAAAAAGAGCGGGCTTTTTAAAGGCCGGCAACGCTTCAGTGACCCCGCGGTGATCACTTAACATCACGCGACTCACCTGCTCGTTTGCTTAAAAAAACATTTTGAAGAAAGTTACAGGTTGTTACTCATTTCGGTGCGTGTGACAAGTGCAAACAAGTCTGTTTGTCAAAGGTGCTGCGAAGCCATATAATTTTGTTTACATATCTCTGAACGTATATTTCTTACCATTAACGTTTGATGATTTATGAACATTAAGGCTATATCAGTATTTATTTATATATATAAATATCTTCATTATTTTACTAAGCAAAAGTTTGTTTGTTTGTAATATTGTACGCAAAACAAAAAATAAACAGAAGTAACAAATTTTAAAACTACATACAATGACTGAATTATCCCATGAATTGATCTCTTCCAGTCAACCAGAACTTTTTACATTACAGTTTTTTTTTAAATCTTCATAAGTACTACAGCCGACCCGTGCCCACTTCGTTGGATGTTAATTGTTTTTTTTGTGTTGCAATTATGTAAACTTATAGAGACGAACATTGTGTTCGTCTATAACGAACCAGTTAGCCAATTTCCGCTGACGTGATACATATTATGCCATTATTTTTCTCTGAACTTTTTGTTAATATATAAAATTGAAATATAGCTCATAGCACTTCCGGAATAGTGTAGCTTTTTGATTGTGAAACAAGCAATCAGTCAAAGTTACAAATTGTACCTCTTTATAATATTCGTATAGACTTGGTAGCTAAATTCTTTAAAAACGCAACATTAAGGCTGTTTGTTATTATAATAAGTTGACAAAATAAAACTGTCTACAAAATGAATATTGAACCTGCGCATGAAGAGTTCCGTACCATTATTTAAGAAATGTTTCAAATAAATCGCGGTTATTATATGAAAGAGGGGCCTATTAAATCATTTTTTAATTTTTAATATTTGTCGTCATAGCAGCAACGTTAATACATCGTCAGTTAAAATTTCAACTGTCTAGCTACTATGGTTTATGAGATACAGCCTGGTAATAGACAGCGGGCGAGAACAATAAAACCTATGGACCGGCACAGACAATAAATTTAATGTAATCGAGATTTTTAATTTAAATTCCAGGAAGAAAACGGAGAGTGAAGAAGAAGGTACTTCAAGCGGTCCTCCCGATGCTCTTCGGCATGAAATCCACAGCAGTAGTACTGTTCCTTTTAGCAGTGGTCACCGTCCTTACATTAAAGGCTTTTGTTGCGAGCAAACTCGCTTTAGCCGTCACTGTGGGCATGGCTTTGAAGAAATTGTACGAATCCTACGTCACTGGGTACGTATTTTAAAAAAAACAGCTCTTTAGGGTCCCGGACCTCAAAAGGAATGGCACCCTTATTTTTTATCAATAAAAGTTAGTTTCAACCAGAACTGAGTTAGAAGTTTGATTGATCAATAGAATTTGTCTTTCACTAGAAGGATGTAGTCTCTGCCTACCCTTATATTCATCGGCCATGAAGAGAAAGGAACGAACTCCTTTCATAAGATTTTTTTTAAATGAATCTGATGATTAAATAATTTTCATTTAAATAAATTTGATGATAAATTTGATAAGTTCTAATTAATTTGATGATTAAAACGTATGAATAAAAATGACAAAATTCTATTAGATAACACAGTTTAAAATTTGCGTTCAGTTTTGTTGGAATTCACCCCCAAGTCTGAAAAAGATATTTCATTATAATCCACTCCATGAATGAAATTTCTCAGGAGAGCTGAGCAAATAGGAATTATTGTATCAATAAATCTTATTTGGTTCATTAAATGGTGTGGATTTTATTAGCAACAAGTATCTAAAATATTTTTTATCCTCGATATAAATAAGGGCTGATTACAATTAATATCTTTAATTTACATATATCTCTTATTATCATAATAAAGAAATAATTAATTACAACAAAAAATATAATAATTAAAAACAAGAAAAACATTTCATTACGATAAGCGCGTAAAGTGTTTATCGCCATCAAAAGTTTTGCATGACAAGACGTTTCAAACGAAACATAAAACACTTTTACAAAAAAATTTTAGCTTTTGTCGTTGTAATTAATTTTATTACTATTTTCAGCACCAGATTTTAATAATGGTGTTCTAATTTGAGTTAATTTTTCAATATTAACTACACAATATTCAAAAACATGTGACGACCTCCGTGGTGTAACGGTTAACGTATCTGACCGCTACTCAGGAGGTACCGGATTCGATCCCCGGTCAGGTCATAAAGGACTGAAATGATATTGACGACATAAGAATATACATAACATAAGAAATGACATTTTTCTGATTGGCCTGGGTCTTAGATGTTTATCTATAAATGTATTTATTATAAAATATAGTATCCTTGAGTTAGTAAGTATCCCATAACACAAGTCTCGAACTTAGAGGCTAACTCAATCAGTGTTAATTGCCCTTATATATTTATTTATTTATGAATCAGCCCTTATTTTATTTATTTTAGGGATATCTGTAAATTATGTGTAACATAACAACGACTGACTGTATATTCAAATTAAATTGACTGATTTCTTACTTTCTTGTTACTTTGTACTTACTGTATATTGACTACTTGACTATTCCTATATATACAAGGTTACCTGCACACCAAGGTTTAGAATTTCCAAGTGTTTCTTTGACTTTTGTGCATGACGATACATGATATCCAATTTATTTTATTCATTTAAACCTTACTGTTCACGCGCCTATATAAATCGAAGAGCAAATTAATTATCAAGGCCATTTTTTATTCTTGCAGTATCAATTTCTAATACATAGTTTTTTTTGCAAAACCTTCAATTACCATTCTGTGTCAATAATTCCAACTGTTAACTTGAAGCCATAACTAAGACTACTTTCTAAGCTTTGTAATACGAAAAATACAAATTAGTATACATTTACGTCTCTCGAATCTCTCCGGGAGTTTTATTCAAATATACAACAAATCCTTGAGGAGCATATGTTCAGAAGAAACACTTATAAAATATTAACAGCAAGAACTTATCTGCTACAGTATAACATAAACCATAATTCGATTTAAACGTACGCTGTCATTCAACATCAAGTCTCCATAAAAGTTATCCAGATCGGTAAATATTATAAATTGGCATAAAAAATTAAAATTAGTAAGAAAAATAAGAAAGATTTACATCAGATTAAGTAAACTAGAACCAAACTTAGGATATCTTTATGCAAACGCTAGATAATGTTAAACCCCACTGATTACCACCGTCTGAAGCACGGTATCATTTTTATTATAGGATACTCAGATTACTCAAGCAATAACGTAACCAAACTTAAAACGAAGTATTTCCCGATGTGGGATTCGAACCCACAATCTCCAGATCACAAGCACTTGAACACTGAATCGGTCGACCACCATACGTTTTAAAAGAAACTTTATACCACGTACGACCGCACTGTGGAACGAACTGCTGCAGTGGTATTTCCGGACCAATACGACATCGGAACCTTCAAGAAAAGAGCGTGTAAATCCCTTAAAGGCCGGCAACGCTCCTATGACCCCCCGGGCGTTGCAGTTGTCTATGGGTGGCGGTGATCACTTAACATATCGTAAACCGCACGCTCGTAAGCCTCCCTCTGTCATTAAAAAAAATCACGGAGATAGTCTCTATGCGACTTACATAAGATTTCACAAAAAATCTTTAATTTTAGGTTTTGAAAAGTAATTAATATCAATAAAAATATTGATCCAACTATTGTCAATAAATACGCAATTAAAAGCATCTTGCAATTAGATATTTTAATAAGATACTACATGGTATTAACTGTACATTACTGTTAGCATGCAATGATTGACTGATTTGAAACGGATGGTTAGCAAAAAAATGAGTCGTCATGGTCGATTTACTGAAATAAACAAGCAATTTTAAATATTTTTCGCATTGTTGTTTCATGTGTATAGGCCGTTTTTTTGTATTTAATTTCCAACATTACTTTTTATCCCCCGACGCAAAAAGAGGGTTGTTCTTAGTTTGACGTCTGTTTGTGCGTGTGAATGAATCTGTCTGTGGCATTGTATCAATCAATCGTTTATTTGCCAGGATAAAATCATTTACAAATAAGTTCATAATGCTTCTTAATAAGGTCTTGTAACTCTCAAATATATTAGTAGACTAATTTAGACGCGGCTTTTTTTATTCGAAAATCGATTTCCGTGCATTTTCGATTCACAAATATGTTTACTAAAAATCGGTCCAGTAGTCTAAAGCTCATAAATATTATAAATGTGTATATACACACATATAATATTTATAAGCGTTGGGATAATAATTTTTATTATATATGTACATCATGTCTTTTTTTATGAAAGAGGGCGGCAAACGAGATGGTAAGTGATCACCGCCGCTCATAGATACCTGCAACACCTCAGGGGGGTCACAGAAGCTTTGTCGGCCTTCAAACCTATATCTATAACCCTATATAGAGTAGATAGAGCCAAGAGTCGTGAGACTCAAAGGCTTCGCATAACAGAATGATAATTGTTAATGGCGATATAGAAATTTAGATATAATGACAAGTTGCTTAGCTTATAGCTTCTGAGAAGAAATCCCCGTTTTCAGCCCATTTCCTTGATTTACTTTTACAATTTGCGTGGAAGTAAAAGCACCTGGCATTTTTTTATGTTTGGTGTGTGTGTTATTTCTTTAAATAGTTGTAATTAATAAATAGTAAAAAAAAATTGAATAAAATAAATGGTGTGGCAAATTTTTTTTGCTAACCCTACAATGAATGTACGATCGATAAATTTCCGCTTGGCTTCAGATTAAAAAAGATGCGCATAAACTACGACAATCACGCGAATTCCACTGAAAAACTTTCTTTGCCACTTTCACTGGACAATTATTGGCTTTTTTACCGACCGTACATGATTTCACGCAACGTATTTGACTGTCCCGACTTAAAAAATCAAATACCGGAAACAAATATGTATATAGATAGCTACAACGATGTAACGATCATTATAACATTGAATTTTTAAATTTATTAATATTTTATATTATATGAAAGGAACTAAGATGGAAGACTTGATGTAGAAAAAACTGTAAATAATAAAAAAACCGATATGGATTTCACTTAATAAACTTCTTAACTTATTAAGTTGCAATTAGACACAATTTTATCACGCAAATTCTTACGTGCACACAGATAATCGTATAAAAGATTTATCAAATAGTTTTTTTTCTAGTTCAACTGACAATATTGTAGAAATAAATAACAAAAAAAAACTGACTACAACACAAAGACGGAATTGACGGCAACACGACGCTGACTAACTCCAAGCTACTTGAAATGCAAGCAGGAGAATGTTCATCTTAAAATTTGTTTGCGTTGCAGCGCCGGAATAGCAAACCCATACCTTTACTCCCAATACCCGATCGATTTTCCAAGTGCCGCCTCTAACGCTTACTCCATAAACGGAGTCAATCCCCAATTTGGGTCTCCAGAGATGTTTAGTCCCACTGCTCTGGGTACGCACCCACATCATGAGCTGCTTCAGCAAGGAGACGCAAGCGCCCAGTCCTCGCAACAGGCACCCGCCCTCCTCCTTAATAGCACGCGTGCAGCTGAACGATGGGATGGTAAGTCTAAACTGCTAAGATTCCTTGAACCAATCATAGGAAACGTCAAAAGCTTCTTGGATCCGATTGCAAATGTATTTTATTCTATGCCAGCAACATTTAGAGGACTGAAAACAGATGTGTCTACAACTAAGAGTTACGAACCTGATGTTGTAGAAGAGAAATTGAAAACGCCTAGAGAAATATTAGTGCCTCAACCAAGATTCATTGCCCAGAGAAAAATGACGATGCGAAAGAATCTAAGAACAAAACCAAAAAAATATACAGAATTGAAGGTCAACTTGGACAGATTAAAGCATAATAAAGATTTGTACGAGTATATCAAAACCAAAAAATACAAGTTTAATTATCCTCATACTTATTTCTACCCTAGAGTTAAATATTTCGTCAATCCGAATTCATTTATAAGACGAAATATAACTAGACTTGTTCCATATAGAATTAATACTTTAAAACCGAACAGTTCTATTTCCGCTGAAAATATTTCTAC
The DNA here is from genome assembly GCA_020352625.1 of Cactoblastis cactorum. Classification (NCBI taxonomy): domain Eukaryota; kingdom Metazoa; phylum Arthropoda; class Insecta; order Lepidoptera; family Pyralidae; genus Cactoblastis; species Cactoblastis cactorum. The sequence goes on along the minus strand of JADGIL010005582.1, from coordinate 8,927 downwards.
TACATCAGCTGAATGGAAACCGATCACAGTTTTTGAGAATCATCCAATTTTATCTGCTAATTTCTCTAAAACAAAAAATCTAATGAAAAATAAACCTTTCAAGAAAAATGTTAAACGAATAAAAAGAAGTGTTATGAGCCAAAATAATGATCAAAGTAGAAGTTTTGATACTTCGTCTAGAGGATCTGCTTATATTGATATGTTTGAATCAATTTTAGACACAGAGGTAGCTGCAACTTTTCTTAAAAAGGCTAAATCTTATGCAAAATCTGTCATCAAAGAATCGATGGGAAACGACGAGCCAGCCGTTGCGTATTTTAGTAGCTTTTATAAAATGATCGTTTGGAGTCTTGAAATAATAGACGAATTTATGACCGTCGAAGAAGAAGTTGAACAACAGTTGGCCAAAAATGTAAATAATACGACGAATGCTGGAAATTCAAGTGTCAAAATTGATAGGAACGATAGAATAAAAGATAATAGTGAAAATTACGAAGAAGATGATGGAGAAGATTACTATTTTTGGTTGTGGTAAACGTTTAACAGGTATCTACCACTACATTGCACGTCTGTAAATAATTAGAATATATAAAACTTAATGCTTTTTACAGTTTTTGCATGATTAGATTTTAATTTAAATTTGTCTATCTTTGTTTTGTTGAGATGACATTTTTGTTTAATTGAATGTATAATGATTATAACTTTCATAAGATTGTCCGAAACAAATATGTATTTGCATTTATAAATATTAAGTTAGAGATATGTAAATTGTAAAATTATAATATTGCATGGACAGTTAACAACTTAGAAGGCTTTCACAGACATGTGACCATAATTACAGTGATTTTCTCTGAATAATTCTTGTTGTATGATAAGGTTAATGAGTATCATAAGACGACTGATTTCTTGGGAAAGCTTTGGTTACTCTATTTTCTTCGTGTTTCCGTATAACTTAATGTTAGATGATTATTACGATATTGATAGAAAAATACATTTGTAATATCAATTCTATGGCATAAATAATTATAGTAGTAACAAGTTACCGTTATAATTTATAAATTATGATATTACTGACTCAGAGAAACCGAAATACTTATTTGTGTAAGTCGTTTACAATCAATCAAGAGTCAAAAACAGTATTCTGTTTATCTTGTGACGTAGCCTTGTAACCAATGTATATATATTCAGGTCTTCTGATTATCCTACAATACTTGATAAAATAATGTATTTTTCTATCGAACCTCAGATTTTAGCTTTATTATTATAAGCAAACGAAATGGGTCTACTCGATACATCAAGTTCAGTTTCATCAGTTTTAGTATGTCTTAAAAAAATCGAAACCAATGATCGAAGACATCTCTCCTGAGTGGACCCATTTTATTTGACTTCTGTTATGTTATTAAAATAGAATATTACATTTCTCAATATGTTAACAGGCATCCGGAAACGTCCAATGTACTTTGGAACCTCGCGCGCTACTTCAGGGTCCTACTTGGCCTACCAGAGATCCCGCCCTTGAGTTCGCCATCCATGGCCATACCAATGTACACCATGTACGGCCCAGAGATGTACCCACCCATGCACCCCATGGCCATGGTTCCAACCGAAACATAATTGGACAATATGGACGTTAATTTGGATCAAGTGGCGTAGTTTTGTTAAGAGCTAAATGTCAGATTGCCACGAGAATTCGTACGATCCAAATTAATCATTTATCGTGGTGATCTGACATTTAGCATGATTTTTTGTCGCAATGTCTCAATTGCTAGAACAATTTCGTGTTCAATGTTCAAATTTATTTCATTTTTAACCTCTGTATCTTAGAGTTGAGACATTGCGATTTTTCAATTGCGAGTTTCCCCTTCGTTTTCAAAGACTGAATTTAAATTAAGTGCGAGCCCGTCGACTTTATTTAGTGGTTTAATAATTTATTGTATGTTTTAAGGACTATTTATTTGGCACTTAGAAAAATAAAATATTAATGTAACAGTGGTTGTTTTAATCAATCCTCCAACTTACCATTGAGATACCAGATTTTAGTAAAATGAAATAGGTACAAAATTAATAAATATAAAGGGATAACTTACGCGAATTGAGTTGGCCTCAAAGAAACTGAGTGAAGGTGAGTGGGAGAGCCGGAGGCCCAACTTCTCCAAGGTTTTTTATAGGCCGGCAACGCTTCTGTAACCCCGCGTGTGTTGCAGTTGTCTATGGGCGGCGATGATCACTTAACATCTCGTGATTGCCTCCCTCTGACATAAAAACAAAACTCTGAGACTTGAGTTATGGTATACTAATTCAATTATAATAAATACACATATAAATAAACATCCAAGACCCAGGTCAATCAGAAAATGAAATTTCCTATCATGACCCTACCGGGGATTGAACTCGTTACCTCTTGAGTAGCAGTCAGACGTTAAACGTTACACCACGGAGCTCGTCATAAATACTCTTTATCGCTTACTTACTATATTGTATGAAGAGTTGAAAAATTGTAACTATAAAATTGTGTCAGAGTGTTATTGCTAATAAAAGACTTCAGGCGATAGTAACTTTTTATTTGCTTTCCCTGCCTTCATAGTCAAGTACAGTCAAGTATCTAATCATTAGAATCTTAAATAGTTAACTAAAGGCTCTGAACTGAGCATTAAACTGACCTACCCTAGTAAATAAAAATAACATTTGAACAACTATTATATATTCAAAACGCTGTTTTGTTGCTCACATAGAAAATTAACTAATGGTATGAGCCTGCAGCATGAATGAGCTAGCTCGTCCGGGGAAGTACCACACTTCCACAGAAGACCGACGCCTAAATGGCGTCTATCAGTCGCCATGCTCCGTCCGGAGCGTGGGGGATTCAGAGGCCCAACTTTATAGGCCGGCAACGCATCTGTAATCCCGCGGGTGTTGCAGTTGTCTATGGGCAGCGGTGATCCCTTAACATCGCGTGACCTGCCTGCTTGATTGCCTCCCTCTAATATAAAAAAAATGTTGGTAATTTCAGTTACTTATATTGAGTTATGGAGGGGTCAAAAGTGGCGCCAAGTGGTTCGTGTAATATTACACTCGTAGCTGGCTAGCCAGTTCCTTTGCTTAGATTGAGTTGCTCAGTTTATTATTTTTAGACAGAATGACACACACACATACATACACACACACGTCAAACCTACATATAATACTCCTCTTTTTGCGTGAGGCTTTTAAAACAAAGTCGCTTTCTACGGTCTGGTCCTATGTAGATCATATCTTAGATGTTTAAATCCACACAACTGATTTTGATGCGGTTTTTTATAGTAAATAGGGTGATTCACAAGAAATATGTTTAAACCTGTGCGAAGCATGGGCGGGTCACAATATATAGGAATAAAAATAATTGAGTTTTTGAAATAATTTTATTTTTATTACAGCCATATTTGTTTATAAAAGGTCGTGAAATTTGCTGATATCATCCAATTTTCTCTTCAAGTGGTCCCAGCTGTGCGGGTGGTAGTCGGTGAAAATCTCATAAGTGACGTTATTATTCTGAATAAAAAATAAAATAATAATATACAGAACTTTTTACAAACAAACTATTATTTTGTAAAGGCACTTGTACTATTACGAAAATTTATGGCAGCCATTTTGAATTTACAACAAAATTTACTTTATATTTTATATCTATACTAATATTAATTATAAGGAGATAAAGTTTATAATATTGATTATTTGTTTGTTTGTTTGTAAGGGCTAATATTCGGAAATACTGCACAGATCATGAAAATCCTTTCCCAATCAGCAAGCTATACTATTCAGGAATGCTATAGGCTATATTTAACTCCCAAAGAAGTGGGCAAGGTTCGGTTAGTCAATAAATAAATATATAGGGACAAATCACACTAATCGAGTTAGCCCCAAACTAAGTTAGAGACTAGTATTATGGAATACTAACTCAAAGTAAAAACAAATATAATGTGCTTATGCCCGCGACTTCGTCCGACCAATGGATACAAAAATATCTTGTCAGCCCCTTGCTTAGTTATTATAAATTATATCCTTCGAGAACCGTACATTTTTCTGGGATGGACATAAGTCAAAAATCATACTCTAAGTTCGAGATGTGTGTTAAGGGATACTGACTCAACGATAAGTACTATGTTTTATAATAAATACATATATAGATAAACATCCAAGAACAGGCCAATCAGAAAAAGGTAATTTTCCTTTATTACCTAACCGGGGATCGAACCCGAGACCTCCTCAGTAGTTGTCAGATACGTTAACCGATACACTATGGAGGTCGTCCATGTTTAAATTATCTGTATTAATAATACGAAGCAAAATAATCGTTTATTTAGTTAAACGCGCTAATCTCGAGAACTACTGGTCTGATTTGAAAAATTATTTCAGTGTTGGATAGTTCGCTATTTTGGAAATAATCATGCCTAAACAGGAGTTCGAATAACGATTGCCTTGGTTATACATATAGACTCGGAGTCAACGTAACATGTGGTCCATATACCCTTGACCCTTTTGTTAAGGGAGGATCAAAGGGCAACTCATAAAATAGTTGACGGCAGGATTCACATAGATACTGTAACACGTCTTTATCCTTTTCAGGGTAGACAGAGCCAATAGTCACATATAAGGCTTAACAATGTTATTCTGCTACCGGAAGTAGGTGATTTGATAAGATTTTGGGTTGAAAGGTCTGACCTCTATAATTATATATAACCTTTAAGGGTAATAAACCAGAACCAATCCTAGGGCATGTTTGTACGAATCCCACAAAACGTTCTGGACATAAAGGGTCACAAACCTTCTCAAACACGAAATCAAGTTACTTTTTCAATAATCAGGTTATTCATATGTGCAATGTCGTAACCAGACGCAAGCGTTCACATAGTTGCTTCTCAATGGGATTCGAACCCAAAACCTCTAGACAACGAGGCACATGCCCTGATCACAGAACTATAGAGGCATATTTAATTAATTTATGTACATGCCTAACCAAATGTTACAAGTATGCTTAGTTTGTTAAATTATGTTATTAATTATAATTTAAGTTGTCAAGACTTAATTATTATTTCTTAAGTTTACGCGAATATTAAACATTAAAATGAAATAAATTTAACGAATTTTATCGCGGTTTAATCACTACACACAAAGGACTTTCATTAACGGTTTTCTTTATGTGTAACTATTTATATCTCGGAGCTCAATAAATAGTTACACATAAAGAAAACCGTTAATAAAAGTCCTTTGTGTGTAGTGATTAAACCGCGATAAAATCTATTAAATTTGTTTCATTTTAAGACTTAATTAATGAAATTTGATAGATGGGATATATAATAAATAAATAGCTAGTCATAATTTCATTTAATTCATACGTAATAAATACGCGTTAGTACATTATTGCATTAATAAATTATTATTTTTTAACAAATAGTCTAAGTTAGTTTCATAAATGCCAAGCCGGTTTCATCGTACAAGTCACAAACATCAAAATAAATAGTGCTATTTACATTAAATAAATATATAACTAATTTATTTAATATACACCGACAGACAAAAGAATTTTTTATATTTTTAATAACTTTGTTTTTCGACACAGACTCTAGAATCTATCCATAGATATTTCATCGTCTTATCTGTGGTTTTTTAACTTAATTCTTGACGTATTTGTCACTTTTTAAAACAAAAAATCTGTCATTTGTTTTTCATATTTTTCTAATTTTTTTGTGTATTCTTTCATAGTTATTCCGACAATTATTTCACATGGAAAATATATACACAATTAAAACGTATTTTTTCACTAAGATTTAATGGCTAATGCACTATTTTTTTAAACTTAAAAAGTGACAAAACTTCCAAGCCATATAATTTGACATTTTAATTATCATCCTTTCAATGTTTACTTCAATTATTTCGACATTTCCATTTTTAAACCATTGATAAGCCTGATCATAGTTTGGTGGGTAACAGGTTAATATTAACTCAGGGTTTAAGCTAAGTTAAACTTCACATCTCCTATTAAGTCAGCCCGTTATGCTCCATGGTTACTCTGAAATCAATTTGTTAGAGAAATGTTAGTTATTATTGTTCATTATGTTATGGAAGCTTGAAGTAGAAGGTGTTTTAGTAGGTCGATGAATATGAAGAAATTAGCTAACACATTATTTTTTATGTTTATGCAGCACCCGCGGGGTTACAGAAGCGTTGCCGGCCTATAAAAAACCTGAAGAAGAAAAGAAGTTGGGCCTCAGGCTCTCCCAATTCTGGTCTTCTGTGGGAGTGTGGTACTTCTCCAGATGAGCCGGAACAACAAACTGAAGAACTAGATTAACAATTCCGAGCAAAAAAAGTTTCTTTAAAAGAAACTTTATACCACGTACGACCACACTGTGGAACGAACTGCCTGCAGCGGTATTTCCGGACCGATACGACATCGGAACCTTCAAGAAAATGATTATTTCTACAAAGTTCCATATCCAGAATCGTAAATTCGAGAATAAATCTTAATGTGTGTAAATTGAAACCATGTCAAACTANNTTTGACGAGGCCAATTTTTAGTGGGTTTGTGAGTTTCTCGTACTTCGATGATCATAAGTATAAAATACCTACATTAAATATGTATAATCAAGATCAAATTACCTGATGGGAAAAAAGTTTCTTCAGTCCAATAATAGTCGCCAAGAGGAGTGCAATCTTGGAAATAAGGAGGGCCTTTCCGACCATCAAAGTGAGTCCTTTGAAGGTAAGAGCTCCGAGTAGACCAAACTTTAGAGCGGCCGCTGCAAGGAACGGCCCAAAGTTCTTGTTCCGTCCTCTGCCTGTCTCAATGGCTTTGGGTGATTTCAGCGAAATACCTGGAATCCAATTGAGAAACAGAATACTTACGTAATATTTAGAATGAAATAGATTTTTTTTATGTGATAGGGAGACAA
>JADGIL010005577.1:0-17052 GCA_020352625.1 Cactoblastis cactorum | reverse complement strand
AAATCACATTACGTGAGCACGTCTCGCTTTGACAGCAATTTACATGGAATAAAAGTACAGCGCTGCTGGCGGTCATTGGTGGAACTAAAAATCCGTATTAAGAACGAACCGTGCTCACGTATTGTGATCTGTCATAGAAACTCATGGTAGCCGTACTGTCCGTTCAGTTCCTGAGAAATCCAGGAATTTGCAACCCATCGGCGGTCTTTTGGCGGCGAGTTGAGCTGGCGGTGATAGTCGGCATCATCTCTCACGCGAATAGGGACCATTTTGAGACCTATTTGCTGAAAATAAGACCTCGCTAATTGTATCTAGGTGCACTAACACTACTTGATATTTTTGCCGAGTTTCGTTGTATGGCTGAGAGAATGCTTGTCATAGACGCGTCTTCGGTTAGATTTTTTTGGGACAGTGGATATAAAATTGTTGATTTACAAACACACATTTTACAAAAATTTACATACAGGTGTTTTTTTTTTTTGACAGTTTTTATAGATAATGAATTTATTATTATTAAAATCATACGGAACCCGTTGTGCGCGAGCTCGACTCGCACTATACCGGTTATTTTAATTATGTAGATGAAGCTATCAGCTGATTGAACTTGCGCCGACCATAGATATAATTTAAATAAATATGGCAGGCTGATCAAAAAAACCTTTTTAGGGGAATTAATTATTATTTAATTGTTATTTATAGGTTATTATTTTATCAAAAGAATTTGTCAAATACATAAGTTCTCACTTAAATAATTACCTAAGTTAAGGTGTATTTTTTATGTTATTTGTACAAAAAATACGCACATTAAAAAAAAAATCTAATAACTTTCGAACACCTCTGGTAAGTATCGAAAGGGAGAGGTAGAATGTACCAGCTGCTTCTCCTTTCACTCAGATTGTACAAGTCAATCAAGGGAAAGTCTATCTTATATCTGGATCTTTATTCCTCCAATAAACCCACGATCCAGCTGAACGTGACCTAAGCGTGAATAAGACGTGACACTTTTTTTATGTCAGAGGGAGGCAAACGAGCAGGCGGGTCATAAGATGTTAAGTGATCACTGCCGCCCATAGACAACTGCAACATCTGCGGGGTTACAGAAGCGTTGCCGGTCTGTAAAAAAACTCCTCCCTCCCCATTCGGGGAGGGCGGAGAAGTTGGACCTCTGGCTTTCCCACNNTGGCTCCATACCACTATAAACTGCTATGCCGTATTCAGTCCTTAGTAATTTCGCAACAATTTTATTCAAAAAATCTCCTGCTTAAAATCAACTATACAATTGTACAAAGCTATTTTTATCATCATCTTATAAACACCCCATTGATCGATAAATATATAAATAGTAGGGGCAAATCACACAGATATAACCCTCCTTGCGTCTACAAAGGTACATTAAGTTTTTATTTTTAGACTCCGCCGAAAAAGCTGGCCAGAGCTCAATGAAATGAAACGGTAGAAAACTGGTTGTATACCCTCTTTTAATGTTAGTGGTAAATCTGGGTACGGACGGCCTACTTAATTAATAGCAAATTAGCTCCTCTTACCATAGCATTAAGGTCTATACAGTATGATATGATTCATATTTGACTGCGCAATATCTTTAAATATATAGCGAACAAAAAATATTTCATAAAATCTATGTTGATGAGGGTACATGCATACATCAAACAATTCCGAAATTACATTTTCTAGTATAATACCTTATTACGTTGGCATAGAGCGTATATTATAAACATTTTCTGAAATGAACAATTTAAATAATATATATATTAATTAAAACAAACTTACCCCAACAATTCCTCGCGCTCCAAACTTATCCAACAAAAACAATACACTATAAAGCACCTATTTTCAGACCATACGTTTCACATCACAATATTGCACTATAAAAAATCTACATTTAAAAATATAACATATTGATTAAGAAAACATATTTTTTAATTTTCAGATTTGGAACTGTCAAATTTTGAATTTGGCGCGCGAATGCGCCGCTGTCGGCTTATGCCCGCTCGGCGCGGCTGACAACAAGGAACTTGGACGTCTTGAGGGCGAAAAGACGTTACGTTTAGACCCTTCGATCCCCTTCGTTTATTTTGAACGATGTTATGGCGTGTTGCTTTCTAGTGGCCGATTGGATTTCATTCGTTTGGCTTTTGATTACTATTAGCGTCGAGCTTGTATGATGTGAATTTTTTGTCAATGCTGTTTGTTTTGTTTTGCCTTTGTTGCTGTTTTAAATATTTTTTATGTTAACTGATGAAGCATTTTGAAATGTATACAAATATGTATATACAATTAAACTAAGACAATAAAATTAAAAAATTTATCCTTAAATATATCTAATAAAAAAATTATGAAAATGAAATGTACAGATTATACTCATAATTACTTAAAACTGTTGTTTAATTAGCTCTTCCAATCGATAATAAAAATTACCTAACGGTGTGCTTAATATTTACTCATATTTAATTTGTAGAGAAGAAAGAATGACATTTTCACAAGACTGAAAGTTAACTGAAAAAGGCGACGGTCCCAATCAGCTGTGCTCCAGGCTTTATCAAATTCATTGAATATTAGACCTTATTATACAATAATAAAGCCCACAAATTCTTCCAGGTAACACGTACTCGACATAAAAAGGTTTATTTTGGAGGGTGGCTTTCTTCACGATCACTAATATTGTTCCTAAACATAAAGGCGATTATTAAGACAGGGACGGATTTGGAGACCAATTAAATCATACCCATATTTTTCTTATTTCTTCTTTAAGATCTTAAAATTTGTCGATTATGAGCAAAATTCATCGATAAGAATAAGTATTGTGAAACAATATGTTTATGTCGCTCTATCATTGTTTTTATGAGAGATATAGAGACTAGAGTTTTTCCCAAATTACAACAGCCAAGCGTACAACACTTATTAGATGTCCAGTACATTTTTAGGACGCTTTACAGTAAAACTATGATTTCTCATCTTTAGGTTTGAGTTTTAACATAATTGCATGTTTACATGTATTATATATCATATTATAACACATATAACATGCTTATATATCTCTTATTAAGCAGACTTATGGAATTAGAAGGAAAACAATCACGAGCCCTTATAAAACCGTTTACGTATTATTAAGTAACTATAATAAATGTTTATGTAAGTACAGTGTTGAAAAACAACCTAACATTTAAATATAAATTGTTTAAAATTTGGTAAATCCCATTCCATCCCTGTAGTACAAAGTATTGCACGGTGACTTACTTCCAACGGTCATATCGTCTCGTCGCGGGCAAAAAACTGCGGCCCGCATTACATTAGTTTGAAGCATATCCTAATTAAATGCAATGCTTGTTTTTTTTTTTAAATGAAGTATTAAAAATATGTAATAGGTTATTATTTATGCACGTAATTAAATAAGGTTTAAAAGGGATATTTCTATCGTGAAATTATAAATATCCTAAAAAAATTACAATCTTTCCACAGTTATGTATTTTAATTTTATTTTACGATATTTAATTTACTTTCTACAAAAAAAAAATCTAATTCTTAATGATTCCTGTAGACATTAAGCTATAATAACAGTGGATTTGCATTGTATTTGAGTAGTTGTTAACAGTATTAATTGGCATTACAAAGTTTATATTAAAACAGTTTAAACTGTTACAATTGTTAGAGAGAGTATAAGTTTTTTGGTTATTAATGGATGTCAATATGAGACCACAAAATCTTATGTGTCAAAAACTTCTATAAGTCAAGATTATAATCTGATAGCAAATTAATCAGAGAAAATATTTTTATTTCTGTGACCCACAGTTGAGAAGGACTGATGAGTATGCGACAAAGAGAGCGCGTGGCGAACGTTGTTCGAAATTTAAAAAGTTAAACTCAAGCATTCGACCAAAACGAAGGTTCCTACACCATAACGTACTTTTGCATACATTATTATTTTTTTAATATTAAGCAAAAATAGGCAAAGATTTATTCACATTTGATGAACTTGTTTAATTTTTTAAATTTGGCGCAATTCAGTTCATATCGAAAATATTTATAAAATTGTATATAGAAATTTAAAATATCCTAATAATCCAGTTGGATCTCACTACTAGCCAAAGTAAGCAAAGTATTATCTATGGTTTAAAAAAACATCTAACAGGCCAGTAGGAAAAGAATTTGATACCTTACTTTACCGGTAGTCGTTATCAGATCAATTCGAATGTTAACCGCCACCTGGCCAGTACCATATGCATTGCACCTCAATCGGAACTACTCGGGCTTGGCACACGACCGGAAACCTCTAATTTCTTCACAATACTACTTTTGTAATTTCAACTTTAAAAATATACATTTAAAAAAGGAATTTTGCTGTCACTGTTTTAGATTGTTGATTTATTTAAATTGCAATCGTTTGTTGAAGGAGATAAGGTTGTAAATTGAAGGGTTGTATAGGCACGAGCCTTGCACGCGCCGTCATAGTGTTTGCGTCTAAGAAAACAGGATGTCTTATGTTGGGGGTGACAACCCTATTCCAAGACATTATGGGAACCGAAATATTATTATTAAGGAAACTGAGCATTAATTTTGTAGTGACTAGCTTTGCCCGCGGCTTGGTTTGCGTGGAATTTGTTCTGCCACTTAGAACTATTCAAAATAACAATTCTACGGTACATCATCTTTGTGTAACTCCATTGGTTTATGCAATGTAGAGCAAGATAGCTCTCAGAGGTCAGATTTAATCCCGACTTAATTGACATGTATATTGACGTGTATTACGATTACGACCAAAATTACCAAATGTAGTCTATAATGTTATTCTGATGTAGGTATAGGTACTTAACCTGTAAAACTGTAAAGTTTCATCCGTCCAATAGTTTTTTCGTGAAAGTAACATACATACATCCATACATATACATATATGTACATCCTCACAAACCATTCCATGAGATACAGTCTGGTGACAGATGGACAGATAGATATATATGCAGCGAAGTCTTAGTAATAGGGTTCCCGTTTTACTTTTTAGGGTACGGAACCTTAAAAAAGAGAAATATATAAATATTTTGTACCAATAAAAACGACAAGGGTTAATCTTAAATCTTATCTAACTGCCAGTCGGTAGACCAATTAATCTGACAAGTTATCCACAAAGTTCTAGATTGTTCTGATCAGACTGAATTCCAAGTGATCAGTCCACTAACTTCCCAAACCTATTTGTCTCTATTAAGTTAACGTCTTAAGTTAGTCACTTGAATTCTCAACTTATCCAATGATCACAAAGTGGGTTATGTTTGCAGTTGTTTATTCAAACTTTGTGTACTTCTAATTGACAATTTATTTATTTCGAGATAGTTCCAGAACATTGTAATCAAATCAAAAAAGTTTTTTAATTCTATAAGGCCACTACTTTTGAATTATCATTTTGCTATTTCTTCATTAAGCACATAGCTACAAACTACCAGCGTAACGGAACGACTACTGCTGAGAAGAACACGCCGAAATAAACTCAGTAAGTAAGTAGTATTGGCCCCTACAAGCCTAAAGGGGCTTCAAAATTAAATAACAATAAGAAAAAAGAAAGAAAATTAAAAAAGCCTCTGATACAATATAACAAAACTCATGTCATTCTTACCGCTCTTTTTGCTTGGTGGCTTAAAACATTATCTCATAACACAAATCTACACCGCGGAAGTCATCAATGTATCTTATGAATATAATTATATAAATAAATAGGGACAAATAACACAGATTGAGTTTTTTAAGGGAGGCAAACGAACAGGCGGGTCACGTGATGTTAAGTGATCACCGCCGCCCATAGACAACTGCAACACCCGCGGGGTCACAGAAGCGTTGCCGGCCCAAGCTGGTCCTCCGGCTCTCCCACTCACCGGCCGGAGCATAGCGGCTGATAGCCGCCATTCAGACGTCGGTCTTCTGTGGGAGTGTGGTACTTCCCCGGACGAGCCGGCCTATACATGTTGCAGGCTAAAAAAGCAAAGTTGGCCCGAAAGTAAGCTCGATATATTATATAATTGAAGGTAACATGTGTTGATATCCTTCAACAATTCGCTTGTCACACTTGACTCCTCATTAACAGTCGACATATGGTTTATAGACTCTAATGGTCGATGAAGACATTTAAATGTCGATAGATTGGAGCAAAAACCGTACAAATACGCCATCTGTTTTTAATTGTACGCTTATTATCTGTCAGTCTTGTTCATAAATGAGTAACCGTCTTGTAATCGAGATATAACTCGTTTTTTACAACTACTTACCTTAATACGTATATATAGGTATATGCTTGCTTAGGTTACTTACCTATTTATAGCTAGCATATATACATATATTCAAAACTAGCTTTGCCAGCGATGTCGTCCGCGCGTAACTACTATTGTCAATATCTGGGGCTCTAAGCGGCGTATCAAGATGAAGCTTATATTTTAAGTTGGATCTTCTACATTACAACAGTGAAAACCGCATCAAATTCCATTGAGTAGTTTTTGCGTGATGCGCTTACAAATATACAGACAGAAAAAATAATAAAAACCATAGCCTCAGCTTCTATAGACCATTTAAAAAGCCCCTACATATTTTTTTCCTGATTATTTCTCATGTACAGACAAAGCTCAGTTACAATCCTATTAATATTATAAATGCGAAAGTTTGTGAGTATGTCAGGATGTCTGTTTAAAACTACTGAACCGATTACGATAAAATTTGGTTTGTACTTTTTATCCCGGAGTTCCCGCGGGATTGATTCCTAATTGAATTTCATAAGGTTTCCACGCGGACGAAGTAGCGGGCGGCCTCTAGTTTTATTATAAGTATGAATAATGTGGTGCCTATTCCAGAAAATTTGTTCAAATGTACTGTATGTAGTGTACTATTTGTTCAAATGTAATGTAATGGTATGAACCTGCTGCTTGCTTTTTTAGTCTGCAGCATTAATGGGCCGGCTCGTCCGGGACAGTACTACACTACCACAGAAGACCGATGCCTGAATGGTGGCTATCAGCCGCCAAGCTCCGTCCGATGAGTGGGAGAGCCGGAGGCCCAACTTCCCCGCTCTCCCGATTTGGGGAGGGTTCTTTTTAAATGCCGGCAACGCTTTTATGACCCTGCGGGTGTTGCAATTGTCTATGGGCGGCGGTGATCACTTGGCATCGCGCGCTCCGCCTGTTCGTTTGCCTCCCTCTTACATAAAAAAAGCAACACTTGATTACCCATATCAAAATCCTAACAAACCCAGTCAGGTTTGCTCAAGTAACAATAAATCTCCGACCACTTAATTAAGGTCCCACTTTGAGAAGCCCGCCAAATAGGGGTCACTTTACGAGGAAGGTTACGATGTTTGTGAACCTCTCCAAACAGACGGACAAACACATCTTACCTGGATTAAATAAATATTAACCGTTCTTTATATTAAAATTTCGTGGAGGCGTGTGATTTGTTTTTTCTTGGAGGTTTTTATTGAAAATTACTAATTATTTTACTGAGACAATTACGACTCTCTTATGAAAAAAATTATTACATTTTTCAAGTTTTAATTACTCGTATTTTAGATCGTTTGTACAGTATACTTACCTAATATACATCTATAATAATATTGTAAAGCGGAAAAGATTGTTTGTTTTGTTTTTCGCCATAATCTCAGGAACCGATTTAAAAATTCTTTGACTGTTAATAGTCCAGTAAATCCCTTAAGGCCGGCAACACTTTTGTGACCCTGCGGGTGTTGCAGGTGTCTATAGGCGGCGGTGATCACTTAATATCACGTGACCCGCCTGCTCGTTTGCCTCCGTCTGTCTTAAAAAAAAAGTTATCGAAGAAGGCGGGAAAGATAACAGAGTTGGTGAATTCCCTGGGCGATGGCTAGTAAACCTAATTGTTGTATTTATAGACTTTATTTGAAACGTTTATGTTAAATACTATATGGTTGATTTGTCCGTTACGCCACAACAGGTGACGTCTGAAAATCAGTGCTGGACGACATGTAAAAGTGCCGTTCAGCATAATCCTGAGAAGTCACTGTTTGCAGGACGCTCACACATCCTATAAGTATGTAAACCTGTGTTTTATTTATTTTATTTCATATTTATTTTTTAATATATGTATGTATGTGTGTGTTTTCTATAAATAAAAATACATAAAAAAAACTATCCGAATGGAGAACCACCTCCTTTGAAGTCGGTTAAAAATAAATCTAAACTTGTATCATGTAGGTACCCTGTATTGTAATAAAATTTTGCAACGACCTCCGTGGTGTAAGGGTTAACGTATCTGACCACTACTCAGGAGGTCCCGGGTTCGATCCCCGGTCAGGTCATGAAGGAAACTGAAATATTTTTGATTAGTCTGGGTCTTGGATGTTTATCTATATAAGTATTTATTATAAAATATAGTATCGTTGAGTTAGTATCCAATAATACAAGTCTCGAACTTCCTTTAAGACTAATTCAATCTGTGTAAATTGTCACTATATATTTATTTTAATTTTGCAACGAATTTCCATACAGTTAAGTCTCGTTTATTGTAATTACTTTACTCTGCGGGTTTTTCTAACACGTTTTTTGCAACGCGCCGTTGCATATCCTCATTTGCTTTTTACACTGTCAAAAGAAAGCTATATTTAGGGGTAACAAACAAACAAAAAATGATTATTTTTAATGAAGCCTCCTATGGTAGCAGGTTGCTCGAATAATGGACTCAAATTGACAAATCATCGAGTAATCAGCGGGAACAGTTGGCTATCCGTTGTAAATAAAAAAAAACATGGGTCAGGTTTTTTCCGTTACTTGGGGCAATACAAACCGAAGAGTAAAAAAATCTTAAAGGTAAAAATCTTGTATTGGCGTATTTACGAATGTGGGTAATTAAATATATATATATTTTTTTGTTATTGTAATGAATTTATATATACATCTCCATTTTATATGTTACCTGTATCGGGCTAAGGCCGAAAATTTTAAAAAAATTTAAAAAATCATTTAAGATTTTTTTGTCTAATTATTTAAAAATATATATATATTTTATACGACCGTACTTAGTTCCGCCATTTTTTAAAGAATCAAATTTAATATTTATTTCTAATTATTTGGTAGACCTAAACAAAGCATTAATTTTTAATGGTAATCAGGTACTTATGTTATTTCTATTACCAGAAAAATAACCGCGCGATTTTTTTAAATTTCGGACATTGTCCATTGTAGTATATTTTAAATGCAAGCCTGAAAGAATATGAGATAATCTCATAAAAAGGGCAAATCCCCGTGCGGACGTCTAGTATAGTAATATATTAAGTCATGGTATAAAGAATACGACCGTTGGGTTACATCGTTTATGTACGTCACGGTAATGGTCATGTCACATTATAACCAGATTGTAATGACCTTTCTATCAATAAGTTTTTAGTATTGGTAAAGACCAAGGTATGTTGGTAATATTTCGGTGAAAGATAAGGAATGTCGTACGTATTGTGCGTTACTTTTTTGAATTTAACAGCTGGTAGTGTCTATTACTAGTCGACCCGTGCCCACTTCGTTGGGCGTTAAAATATGGACTATAGCACTCATGAATAGCTTTCTGATTGTGAAAGAATTTTCATGATGGCTTTAGTATTTCCGAAGATTAGCCCTTACAAACAAACACTTAAAGTTACAACTTTACCTCTTTATAATATTAGTAAGTATGACATGTAGCTGGATTGCCGAATTAAACATTTAAAACGCCCCCGACACAACACACGCGTCAAACATTTAACACTCCTCTTTTCGCTTCGGGGTTAAAAATATATCTAAGAAAACTCGATCAAGCCACCCTTCTAACAAAAAAAAATCCCAATCTCGTTCACCTGTTTGGTATCATAGCCACAGACAGAATGACACACACATACGCGTCATAATTATAACACCCCTCTTTTTGCGTTGGTGGTTAACAAACTTTTCTTCCGCTTATAACATTACTTAGTATGAAATAATAACTAGATTTTATCTGATGATTGCGCCATATACCCGTATTCAACGCAGGAAAAGACGCGAGCAGAATGCTAGTTATTAGTATTCCCGAGTGCTTTTTACCATGAAACAAAACTATAAAAATAAAATAGATATAGGTATACTTCGATGCAAATTGAGTTAGCCCCAAAGTATGTTCGAGACTAGTGTTATATGGGATCTAACTCAAAGATATTAAATTTTTGTAACGAATACACATACAGATAACCATCAAAGACCTAGGCCAATTAGAAAAAATCATTTTTCACTTTTACATCGTACCTACCTTACCTTAATTTAACTTCTAAATTTTCTAATTCTAATAAATACCTATATTACCTTAGATTTAACTTCTAAATTTTCTTTCAAGAAAAGAGCTCGTGCTCTATATTTGGAGTCTCTCGTAATTATCGATTATAATTTCAACGAAATCGTTAGAGGCATTTCCAAAAATTCTTGACAAATATACAAATATTGCTCGTTCAATAGTATAGAATTCAGTATAGAAAAAACCGGCCAAGTGCGACGAACTCGCGAAGGGTTCCGTACCATCCATATTCGTACTTATAATCGGGAAATTAACTGTGATACTTTTTCACGACTAACAACTGAACCAATTGAAACTTAAAAATTATGAAAAAGTTCAATCAGACCTACGGATAATAAAATCATTACACTAAATTAATTAACTAGATAACTATGTAACAAATATAATAAAGACTTGAAAGGACCCACCCTCATATACATATCCTATAATAAGACATCAAATAAGAAAGCAAAGGAGATCTTCAAAATAATCAGTTTATAAAATCTATATGACCCTCATGCGTTCATTACAATAGGTGGACCTTAAGTGACAATCAGCGATAAAGATGGAAGATAGCTTTGTCTCAATTAATGTCTTGAGATTCATATCACTCACTGTTACAACTTGAAACGCAAAATAAAGAGAGAACAGAACTGAAACATTGATTGCATTTCATGTGTTTACAAAGATTAGAAGAACATCAAGTTCAGACATGAACCTATAGTGGTATGAGCCTGCAGCATGAATGGGCCAGCTCGTCCGGGCAAGTACCACACTCGCACAGTAGACCGACGCCTGAATGGCAGCTATCAGTCGCCATGCTCCGTCCAGTGAGTGGGAGAGCCGGAGGCTCAATTTACTCGCCCTCTCCATTTGAGGAGGGCCGGGGGTTTTTTATAGGCCGGCAATGCTTCTGTGACCCCATAGGTGTTGCAGTTGTCTATGGGTGGTGGTGATCACTTAATATCATGTGACCCACCTGCTCATTTGCCTCCCTCTTACATAAAAAAGGAACAATGTTACTTAAATAAAGGGCTATTTCGCAAGTCAATATAAATATTAAGTCTAATAAAATTAAGGCTAACTTTTACGACAATGCACATGAATACGAGAAACAAATAAATAAAATTAAAAATGATTGCCATTACTATGTACGTATTGTAAATGTAATAAACATATATAAATTATAGACTGGTATATGCTTAAAAGATAAGAATTATTTAAGTTTAGCTAACAAATAACATCATTTGATTTTTTAGAGTTCCGAACTCAAACTGTAAATTAGAGAACCTATTACTAAGAATCCGCTGTCTGCTATCAGGCTATCCAGGTATCTTATGAACCAAGATAGCAAAAACAATTAAAATTTTCACAGATGATGTACCTATTTCCTTTAATCAATAAATTGAATAAAATAAATATTAAAATGGGGCTCCAATACAACGTGATTTTTGCGGAATATATTATAATTTTACGGAACTCTTTGTACACGAATTCGACACGTACTTAACCAGTTTTATATTACTGTAAGTAAGATTTTAGGTTGAAATCACTTTGTGCATTTCGTAGCAGGAGTGATAAATTATATATGTTCCCTTCTATGCTTACTTTATTTTGGTAATTGGGTTTTGCCCAAACCCTAGTTAGGGATAGATTAATTTGCATATCAATTACTTAGGGGAAGAAAAGAAATTCATATGCAATTTCCAGTTGCTTCTCTTCCCGCGTAGATTGTAAAAGCCAATCAAGGGAAAAGGCTTAAAACATAAACTCTTTTAGTAGACCATGGGTTAGGAACCTGTTAACATGATTTTTTTAAATTAGTTATGGTAAACAGTAATGTTTAATTATTCTCATCTGAAGTTGCATCTGACGTGCTAGTCCGACAGCGCCATCTTGTGACTAGCTGCCACATTACAACAGGTAAATAAATTAATTAGTATTTTGGAACTGATTAATGTGATTTGATATAAAAATAACATTATTAGATTATTTTAGTTTGTGGTCTGGATATTGATATTATGGAGCTACAAAAGGCAGACAAGACAAACACACAAATGTACAATACCCGGCATTTACGTCATTGGTTAAAAATAGTATCAATATTGTCGAAGACTAATGAAGATATTATTATTTTATATTAATGATTATATTGTTCTAGTTATAGGTACCAAATGCGTAAAATCATGTGTTTAGTGAATATATTATTTTGATCATTTATTCTATATAATACTAACTTATGCCCGCGACGTCGTCCGCGCGTATATAATATCGCCAATATATCGGGTGTTAAGCGGCGTATCAAGATGGAACCAACTCTATATTTTAAGATAGGTATATGTATGTACCTTCCAAAATACAGCTGTAAAAACTTCAGCAAATTTCATATACAAATATACAGACAGACAAAAAGGAAATCAATAAGAAGGGACTTCATAATGCCAACAGAAGCCAAAATTATTTTTAATTGTTTTTATTTTTTGTTTATCTATGTGTGTACGCGCATCACTTACCTAAATCTATATAGATATAATTATTTAATTAGACTTTGTCTGTACATTAAACAGCTTATAGTCTTTATTGATAGAACTAATAGAATCTAAAATGATATATTTTTAATTTTATTTGTCGTTATGTTTGGACGATATCTGTTGTAGGGCTAACTAAAAATACAGCGTTGGTTCTTAAGTCAAAATTCCACTTACAACTGGAAAAATCGATAGTAGAAATTACGCGCGGATGAAATCGCGGGCACAAGCTAGTCACATACATCTCAATACCGCAATCAACAATGTTTGCACAACTGAAAACACATACAATTATTTTCAGCCATTATTAATAATGTAAGCAAGAACAATATAGAAAAATTGTGAATTATCACTATTATTTTATGAGTAAACAATGTCTCTCAATTCAATGTCAATTGAATATTTACTTAAGTTGTGACGTACATCAAAATATTTGTTATGCAACCACCTATATCTGTGGCATCATTCGCATGGGAATTTTGGAACTCTTTTACCATTCCCCAATTGTCACTTTCTCAATATCAGTATTAACCGGATCGTTCAAAATCAACAGAAAATTCTCGAGTTTTAGCAAGACATCAAGAAAAAAGCTGAAAGGCCGGCAACGCTTTTGTGACCCCAACCCCAAGTGTTGCAGGCATGGACACAAAAAGAAGTTGCGAGTGTCTATGGGCGACGATGATCACTCAGACAAAGTACTTTATTTTGACAAACGCCGTGAGTAACTTACAATATAGTACGTATAAAACAAAGTTGCTATCTGCTGTCTGTCCTTATGTCTTTACCTTTAAAACTACGTAACGGATTTTGCGGTTTTTTTGCGAATAGGGAGATTCATGAAGAAGGTTATTGGTCCGTGCGAAGCCGGAGCGGCTCGCTTGTTATCAATATTTTGGGTGCAAGCGCGCGACATATTGAAATGAAACGTACGCCAAAATAGGTATAAGATTTTTAAACTTCTGTGGAGAAAATGCTACAATCGAGTCTGTTTTGCCACTTCTTTTTAACTTGTTCTTTGGAAGTAGTAGTAAAAATATTTATAAACGTAATTATTGACGTAAAATAAATTTCAGATTTACTAAATTACAAAAACTAGAAAAAATACGACGCAAAAGCACTATAAACTGATTCACTTGAAAAAAAATATTTTGGCTTTGACTTCTGTGAGGCAGCAATGAAAATCGCATGAATTTAGTTTTTACGTGATGCGCGTATAAACTACAGAGATAGGTAGACAGAAAGTATCCACAAACCAAAGGATAAACTAGAACAAATTCTAGGATAGATTTATAACAACGCGCGTCTAGATGGCGTTTAGGTCCCACAGATTAAAGTGCTTTCCAAAGACCTTTTATTTTGTAATTCTGAAAATCGGATGATTTAAGCCTAGCCTACAATATGCAAACCAGAAAAGAATTTTGGGGGAACGGCTGTGCGGAAGCGAAGCAAACACAGCCGTACCATCCTTTACTGGAATCATTTCGCCTCATATTCAGGCCCCTATTTGAGAACCTCTGGA
Source organism: Cactoblastis cactorum (assembly GCA_020352625.1). Classification (NCBI taxonomy): domain Eukaryota; kingdom Metazoa; phylum Arthropoda; class Insecta; order Lepidoptera; family Pyralidae; genus Cactoblastis; species Cactoblastis cactorum. The sequence continues at coordinate 2,715 of JADGIL010005577.1, read as the reverse complement.
TAAGACCAGAACGCAGAAATTTTCGTCATCCAGTAAGCTATAATCACATGGCTAGTTAAAATCCAAAATTTAGCAAGGGTAGCAAAGTTTCGCTTTTATGACCCTCATCAAAATAGAACTAGTACTTAAACCCAGAGAGCTGAAATTTGGTACAGAGTTAGGGTTTAATGGACACATAAGAGAAAACTATAAAAAGATAATTGAAAATCTAGAGCTGGTGAATTAGAGAAACTATTAGAGAAATTGACATACCGCCTTTACAAAAAACATTAAACTTGGTGGGCCGCTTCATTTGATGTCAAAAATCGAAGATCTGAAGTATCTATAATAGCAACTATAATAATAAAAAAATCGCTTTAAGGAACCTTAGACCTAGCAAAACTTTGTTTAGATTTCATTACTTTTTAGAGATAAACAAGCAGCTCCATCGAGACTTGGCTAGTTTTTAACAGAATATTTTTGGTGGGATAACTTTTTCTCAAGTTACCTAAATTTTGATACCATGATCTCCGGATCATAAGGATATGCCTTGACCACTAGACCAAGGAGGCAGTCGACGCTTTATACAAGTGATATTATGAATGATGGCGAATGAAATGTATGGTACTGACTATGTGATGACCATGTGATATACGTAGCGTGGTCTATCACAACGACATAAATAGTAACTATATAGCGTGGCTTATTATATCGTCTAATGTCCTGTTTATTAAATGTTTTTGCGGGATTAGAAGACTTGAATTAGTAAATCTATACCAAACATACTACAATCCCAAGATCCCAGGGCCTACCTTAAACACAAATAGTTATAAAATATATAACAATTATACACATAGCAATTTGGGAAATTGACGCGTTGAGTAACGACGTAAGCACCATCAGACGTAAACATATTTTTGCCAACATATGGGATAACAATATCTTAATCAAGCCCCTATTGTTACTTATTGTTAAAAATTACAAGGCGATTGCTTTATTGTTTCTATAAAATAGTTATTTTAATTGATCAATATTTGCATGTTTGGTCGATGCTGTTATTGTGTTTTCAGGGAGTATAAAAACGCAGGGAACTTCAGTTGGAAGCATCAGTTCGGTTCCAACTCTCAAAACAAAATGAGAGTAACAACCTTCGTGATCTTGTGCTGTGCTCTGCAGGTAAGTCTTTTAATTTTTCACTACTTTTTGATGAACATTTTCTTATAATATTTATTACTGAAATATTCTTAAATAATATTCCTGCATTAATAGTTTACTAAATGGAAGTCTAACCACTTATTGGAGAAAAAAATGAGGGAAAACTAATTTTCTTAGATATCATAACTATCTAGTTATCGCCGTTTTACCACTGCAATCTCTACTAAATTAATATATTCTCCCCAATTCAGTCAATAATCATTTACAATTTCATTTAATTTCATTAGTCATAGTTATTACTCATTTACTAGAACACGAGTACGAATAAAATATTGCTTTTCCAAAACTCAACTGCTGGAAACGATTTAATTTTTGTTTGAGAGAGACTTAAGTTTTGTCACTAGAAGTTTTTTTTAAACCAAATTAAAGTTATCCTTTCTATAGGTCATAAACCATTTAATAATCTTCAAAGCCATATTGAAATAAGTTTTCTCTGTCTACGAAAAGAAAGCTTTTTATCTGTATATAAAACAATATATACATACATATATACATTTAAACATTTTAACTGATGACTAAAACTACAACTACATGAGCCCTTATTCCCAGCAAAAAATGTAACATTAATATTTACTTATTTAAATTCTTAAACAATATTGTAAGAAATTTAAAAAAAAATCGATTAAAAAGCATTGAACGAAATAAAATAAATAAATAAACAAAATAGAAATTAATTTGAGTAAGCCGATTACTAACAATAAACCAAACATTTACACAGTATGCCGCTGCAGCAGACATTATCGAGTCCGCTTTTCTCGGCGACAACGTTCGCGAAATAAGTGAAAGCACCACAGATAACTTCACAACTGATGTAAGTGGAAATATAACCGAAGTGAAAACAACCCACAAAGAATTCAGAAGACATGGCGAAGTTCCAAACAACATATCAGGCGAAGACAAACTCGTCAGGACTTTCGTCATCGAAACCGATGCTTCAGGAAATGAAGTAATTTACGAAGAAGATGTTGTTATTCATAAAGTGCCAGGAACCAGTGCTACAACAAAAACAACAACAGCAAGAAGACAATTGGGAGGACTAGGTGGCTTAGGAGGAAGCGCATCATCAGCTGCAAACACCGCATCAGCGACACCAGTTCGTCAAACTCAAGCCGCATCTTCAGCAGCTTCTGCATCTAGCGCTAGCAACAACGCACCAGTAGTTGCGATTGAAAAAGGTGGATCATCATCAGCAGCTGCATCATCAAGCTCTGCCGCTTCCGGACAAGGAGGTTACGCAGTATTTAACGGATACGGACAAGGCTCATCTTCGGCGGCTGCAGCATCTAGCGCAAGTGACAACGGACCACTTGTTGTCATTGAACGAGATAGATCATCTTCAGCAGCAGCTTCATCAGCTAGCTCTTCAGGACCAAATGGAATCAGTGGACTCAACGGATCTTCGTCAGCTAGTGCTGCTGGAGCTAACGGTGCATTGGGTCCATACGGCCCCAACGGATCTGCCGCAGGAGCAAGCTCTGCCGCTTCCGGGCTAGGAGGTTACGGAGGACTCATCGGATATGG